>JAJHUR010132957.1:0-10033 GCA_027495735.1 Lutjanus campechanus | reverse complement strand
GGCTGTAGCTTCATTTAACGCAGGGATTTGCAAACTTAACTCTCATAAGAGCTATTTTTGGCCAAAAATGCAAAAAAAAAAAAAACCTATTAAAGTCTCTATTTTCCTTTGAGACTCTTCTCAAAGTAAGATTTGGCTGCCATAGCTAGTCGAGGGAGACTCAAGACTAGCCACTGGCAAAATTTAGAGAAAAAGGTGCGGAGCCATAGATGCAGGCCCTGACAGACATTTTATTTGACAAAATATTTTTAAAAAATTTATTATTCAGCATATAGGCTGCACATTTTTACAGGTGGGGAATGTAAGAATCATTTTAGGCCTACAGAATTAACTGTTATTCATTTTATCAAAGCAACAGGAAGACACGAGAGAGGAGCAAAAGAGCTGCAGGTGGCTCAGGAGCTGCAGGCTGCTGACCTCTGATCTAACAGATGGACACGATTGATATCGATCTTCTCATCTGACTCTCAGCAGAACGAGAAGAAGCTTTTATCCCACCGTGTCTTAACTGTTCTGTGTGGAGGGGAAGCAGTGGGAAAATAACATTTCACATTACAGCACAAACCTCTAGGACTGTCTCTTATACACATCTAGATGTGTATAAGAGACAGCCCCAAACCATGGTCTTATTCTAAACCTACCCAAGTAGTTTTTGGGACTAAACCTACCGATCTTCTCATCTGACTCTCTGCAAAATTTGAAACATTCCTTTAAAGCTCCTTCCTTAATCACATACCTGTCTCTTATACACATCTAGATGTGTATAAGAGACAGGAACAGAGGAATCAATGTTTGTGCTCAGGAGGGAAATCTAAACATTTGACTGTTGTTTTTTCTCATATAGTGCATACTTGATAGACAGCTACTCTGGCATCGTCAGGCAGTATTAGTTTAGGGTTTAGGGAAGATACATGTCACATTCATTCTACTACAAATGTCATGAATACAGTACAGTATTTTTTAAATTCAGGATGAGTTAAGTTCATTGTGTGAGTATTAGGCTAAAGCTGGGAGTTAAGATATTCAGTACTGAAGAAACACACACTGCAGTCCAGGTTGTTAAGTAGAAGATGTAATAAAACAAGTCTTTTCCGGGTCTAGTCTCTAAGCACATGTTCACAACATTCAGAGGAGGAGAGAAACCGGCCGAACCCCGAGCTTACAAACAGAAAAGGAGGGAGGAGACGCTCCCGTCGGACTCGTCTGTGCTTTCAAAACTCGTGTCTGTGATACATGTCTGGATCGTAGTATTTGGTGACCACCACTCTGTTGGCAAACTTGCGGCCGGTGAGGGCTTGCATGGCTTTCTGACAGTCTGCGGCAGAGACGTACTCCACAAAGATCTGGAACGAAAAACAAGTCAGCCGGGTCCTGAGTGAGTAAAACGATCTTAACACTCATTCAGAGCTTCCTTATACGTGTTTAAATATCTTTGAACACTGGGTGCAGCTTCACTAACCACAGTGGAAAAGGGTACAATTGGATGATGGGTTTTTTTGGCTGTTTTTTAGGGGCGATATTTGTCATTTTATTTTGCTGATATAATGATCTGCAGAGCGACAGCTGCAGCTCCACACCTCTCATTTAGCGGCACACTACACACCCACTCAGCCGGACCATGAGGGCACTGAGCTGGGTGAGAATCAGCCTGTGGAGTTTGACTCTTTTGCGCTCTTTTCATGCAGTGAATTAAGGATTCAATTCAACCAAACCAGAGTTTGCGACTGCTGGAAGAGTGGAGAGACTAACAAAGACGGCTTTGGTGATTTTTGCGTGTTTTTCTGTCGAGTTTGAATGAAGTTAACGAGCCAAACAAGGTCGTCTTAGTTCAGTAAAAGAGAGAAACTTGAATTCAGAAGGTAAACGGTTGTATTTCTCTGTTGAAAAAGGAAAATAGGTGTGAGGATATTTTATTTCTTGACACGTTATGAGTTTATTTTGTTTATTGGATGTAACATAGTGAATCTGCAACTTATGCACATCTCACACCTGCCTCATTTGGTCCAAACTTTTGGTTTGACCCAAAATTACAGGTGTGAAACCACCTCTCGATCACAGTCAAGACCTAAATATTTCTTTGGATGGTTCAGGCTTTCAAACCAATTACAGAAACTGTTGACAGGTTACTGTCAGAGCCAGAAAAAGGAAAAACAATATGATGTTTTTCCAGTTTGAAAGTCAAAGTGAGTGGTGGTTTTGAGGGTTCGTGTTGATACCTGATCGAAGGGGGAACTTTCAGCCTTCTTGTCCGACCAGAATGAGACAAGTAAACATTTGTGGCTTTGTGAAGCTAATTCATTTGCACAGTTTATAATAATCCGACACCGGGGGCTCACCTTTCCGCAGCCGGGGACTTCGACGCCGTCGACGGGCCGGGGGATCTCGATGGAGCGGACGCTGCCGTACTTGCAGCACTCCTCGCGGATGTCTTCCAGGATCTCCTCGTAGTCCTCGTCGTCCACCAGCTCCTCGGGCATCACCATGTTGAGAAGGCACAGCACCTCCGTCGGCATTCCAGAGTTCTGCAGCCGCTGAAGACCAGGGACCTGCAGCGTCACCGGGGTCTCTATGATGGAGGTCTGCAGGCAGACGAAGAGGAAGCTTTGACATAAAACCACAGTCCAGACTCACAGCCTCATTTCCTTGACTGAAGTTAAGTTCACTGCAGTAGTCCAGGCATAACAAAATAAAAGTGTATAACTGAGCTTTTGTCACCCAACTCTTTTGGGTGAACTATCCCTTTTATCCCTGTAAATCAAAGGAGTCCCACTCACAGGATTGGCATTTTTAGCTCCCACACTCGCCCTTTGGACTATCAGCTTTTTGTCGCCTAGCTGCATCCCATTGAGACCAGCGACTGCCTGATGAAAGAAAACACACAGACCTCAGAGTAACACGTCAAACGACGCAGCCAATCATCTCAACACGCATAAAACTACACCTCATCATTACCTGATCGGTGGCGCTGACGTCTACATATTCGCAAAAGGCGTATCCTTTTGACAGTGACGTGGCACTGTCCTTCACTAGATTGAACGCTTTGAGAGGCCCAAATGATGTCAAGAGCTCCTTCACCTGCAAAAAAGAGTCGGACAAGAAGATATGAGGCTAATAATTCATAGTGAACGTGCAGTAACCTACAGAGTGAATTCTACCTTACAACCATCACATCACAGTGTATTTAATAACATGATTATTGGAGTTAAACAGAGGTTGTTTGTGCATTTTGTGGGGGGAAAAAAAAACAAAACAGACAACAGTGCATATAAATGTTCATGTTTTTTGAGAGTTTTGGGGAAGACGTGTGAAGAGTAAATGTTGATGATGTGGATCTGAGCTACATGTGGGGACAAACGATGCAACTCCCTGACACACGAGTATTATTGAGACATAATTAAACACATGTATGGAAGCCGAGAACGGCCGTGCTTGCAATTATTTTTTTAAATGCTGTTAGATCATCAGTTTATTTCATTACCTCGAGGTAACAAAGCTTGTGATAATGGGTGAATTTATCTCGTTATCTCGAAGAAAAGAAGAATTTATCATGAGAAAACACACTCGCCTGAAGGTGGAAACGTCGGCAAATAGTCTGAATTTGATTATATATTAGAATCAATCAATCAATTATGAACATTATAAATTATTCAATTGATTTTACTCCAGGAGACAGAGCATTGCAATCCCCCAAAGAAGCTGGGATGTTGTATAACAACAAGATAACAAAATAATTATCACAGCAAATTATCATAGCACAGCTGTTCTTGGCTTCTGCACATATGCAAATTATTTTGAAATAAAAATAATCTCACATTCAAAGTTGCTGCGATAAATGTCGCAGGTAAAATAAACTGAAACTGATCTTATTTAGTTAACTAAATAAATTTAACTAAAAAAGGATCGACTTTTTATTGTATTTTGCCAGCTACAGGCAAAGACAGTTAGACAATACGTTTACACTTTCTTACCTTTACATTAAAAGCTGAATACACCCCCACAAAACCACCACCATCAACAACAACATCCCCAAAGTCTTACTGATCAGGCCTTAACCCCAAAAAACCCCGGGTCCTAAACGCGCTCCAAAAGCATGATGGGAGAAAGAAAGCAGCCAGTAAGGGAGCCTGCTGGCTAGGAGTGTATCCGTGTGAGGACCAGAATGTCTTACTTGCCTTGTGTTACATGTTGGCATGGCAGCAGTAGATGAGTACTACTGAACAAATTATGAGCGCAGACTTAACGATCTTACAGGCCCCTAGCTGGGGACAAAGTGGGGGAACAAAAATGAAAGAGCTGTGAGTATCAACGCAGTGGCAGTGTGACTGCAAGTATTAAAAATAAATAAGTCAGTGAATAATATACATCAGGCTACATGTGCTCTGTAAGCTAGTGAGGAGTAAAAGAGACAGAACGGATTAACAGGATTAAATTCACTAACGTCTGACAGAAAATTTACACCATCTGCTCACCTGAGAGCAAAGATGGAGGCCTACTGTGAAACTGTTCAGTCTTTGAAAGTATTAGACTCAGTCATGATGGCCTGTTTTTCAGCAGTTATTGACTCTGACGTTTGATATTCTCAAAGAAAAAGTCCACTTATACGTTTAATGGTGATTTATTTTCCACGTGCAATGTAATTCTAGAGTGTGTAGTGACTTTTTTTTTAGGGGTGCCCCTTCTTTCCCTCAACCTGCCTGATTTTTTTTTACCCATAATACCTTTCTGCAACCGCTAGAAAAGGGGCCGTAAAGGGATAGTTCACCTAAAATGAAAATTCAGTCATTATCTACTCACCCTCGTGATGATTGAAGGTCGGGTTTAGTTCTTTAGTCCACAAAACTCTGCTGGAGTTTCACTGGAAAACAGTGTTGCTGAATCTCCCAAACAGTGTAAGTGAATGGTGACCAGTTTTCAAACATAAATAAATGCCAAGTTGACTTGAAAGACGTCGTTTACATCATGATTTTAGTCTAAATTTTCACTGTAGATCTTTAGCTTGGAGCCACATTCATGTACGCGTGCACACTGTCTGAACTGGGTGTGTGTGGTGTGACGTTAAGCGCGTGCAGGTGAACAGCTCATCGGGGCTTTCTGAGATTTGCTTTACACCAGACGAGCAGGATGGAGGATTTTATGTTTTTGTTGCAGTTGTTATAAAACTCAGCAGCGTTTTGTGGACAAAAAAACTAAACCTGACCTTCAATCGGCATGAGGGTGAGAAGATAATGACTGAATTTTTATTTTTGGTTGAACTATCCCTTTAACAATTGGACTCAGAAGGTGCAAAGCAGGACTGAAAGTATGCAGCAACTCAACCTTTTACTGGACTGTTGAGGCAGATCCTGATATTACAGTTATATAAGTTCTTAATGGGAGGAAGCTCTGCAGGGCTCGGACGGCTACAAAATCCAGAAAGTTTAACTTGAGAGACACCGAGGTCCTCCGTCTTCTGACGAAATCTCACTTTAAGTTTATTTTTCAAGCAAAGGCAAACAAACAGACCCGCACATATCGACTCTACGTCTTCATCAGGGTCTGACAAACACATAATCAGTCTGAATTTAACAGCAGCCGTGGGCGGCGTTCTAATGTTTGACCCACAGAGGGCGATAGATCGACGCCTCAGGCCTCCGACGACGAGAAACATTTTGGATCGTGACACCTCCAGATTAACCTTTGGTCCTTTACATGTTTATATTATCCACAGTAGTTTTAAGCTACAATGCAAATTTCAGCATTCACTAATTTAAACATTATATGATTACAGTGAATTAATATTTAAAGTGCTTTTTTTTTTTATATGTCAACAATTTGTGACTCACTTGAGTTTATCTAATATTCTTCAGTCTTGTTAAAATTAGATATAACTGTGAGCATTAATGCCTTAATGTGCTTATGAGGCAGAAAATGGAATGAAAGCATATAATGAAATATATTGCAGTTTAATAATAAGCTAAGTTTGGCTGATATATTGGCCTGGCTCAAAGCAAATAATTCATATTTTCTGTACTGATTAATTTGCCAATCATTTAGCCTATAAAAAAATTTAAGGAATAATACAATAAGACAAAAATATTTGAAAAATGTCTACAAACACATTTTATCTCATCAACCCTCCGAAATTCAAAGATACTCAAGAATTATTTAAAACAGTAAAAGGCAACAAAGCCTCATGTTTGAGAGGCCAGAACTAGAAAATATTTGGCAACTTCGCCTCATAAGTGGTTTATACAATTAATCATTTTATACAATTAATGATTCCTTTTTCATTGTCGAGTCTGCCAGTATTTTTCACAATCAATTCATTGATCATTTGTGTCCCTAAATGTAAGAAAATGGTGAAAAATACCCATCATAATACAAAAGTAACGGTATCAGATTGCTTATTTTGTGTGACCAAAAAACTAAAGATAAGTTTATTATCGCATCTAATTTGTTCTGTACATCTGATCGCTATTATTTTTTAGCAGAAAGTCTCTTTAGGTGGACTTTTTCTTTGACAATATTAACTCAAATGAACATGAAGACACTCAGGCCTGCGGTAAACAGCACACAGAAATGAATGAAAGTCAGTTTTATCAGCCTGTTGTGTAAATATACTGGACTTTGCTTACCTTTCATTAATCAGTATGCTTTACATGAGAAAGGTATAAGCAGTTTACTTCGAGAGCCAAGTCACAAAAAGTGTTTATAAGACTCATATATGATAAATGACATGATATGATTGTTTGTTTAAGCTTGTTTTTTTAAAAAGCTAGATATTCTGTAGAAGCTGTGAAATAAAACTTAAAATATCAGAGTATGAACCTATTTATGTTTCCCCTGCATTGTGTTATTTTTCTTTTGAATTTTTTTGCATCTATGCTACGGGGTCACGTCCTGTTTCTGGCTCTGATAAACATTCATCTTCTCTTTCTACCACAACACAGTTGTTTTTTTTTTTATTTCTCATGTCATAAAGAAATGTAAAACATATTGTGTGCAGGTTTAAAGTGTGACAAAAAACCTCAGCAAGTGAGAGAAAAATGAGGAAAAACATGAGTGCACCTGTGCAGCCTGTTTTCAGGTAAATACCTGGTCATCGTTAAGGTAGTTAGGCAGGCCTCCGATAAACAGTTTATGGGGCGAATCGGGAACGACTGTGGAGACGACACCTGCAGACACCAAAACAGCAAGAAAAACAAAGATATTTTCTGTATCGTGTAAGAGAACGTGTCATCACTCAGTGTTACTCGGGAACAAACCTGGGACGTGGAAGGCGGGCTGCTCTGAGATACCAGGTAACGGCCGATAGTCGTGAGGTCTTCTGATCTTCAGCGACTGACCCTGGAAAATGATTCCATCGAAGGCCATGGCCTGTGTCGTCTCATCGACGGACCGAAACTGGAAAGAAAAAAAGAATCATGTTGAGACTCCTGCTGCAGATGCGTCCTCACAGTGACACCATGCAAAATTATAATAACATGTGAGAGTCACAATAAAGCTGTCGTGTCTTATGTCATGTTTATTAGCCTCGCTAAAGGAGTTTTTAACACAAGAAGAGTTTTTGTGTGATTAATCATATTTTTCGAACTTGTATTCATCCAATGGAGCTTTTATTGTTTCGTTTCCGACATGAACAAATCTGACCAAACTGCATGTTGTTGACAATCCTAAATATCCAACATGGCGGAACCTTTTTTTCCACGTTTCATCAAACTCTGGGAAAATTTACAGAGACAACAGCGTATGAAAAGGAATAGCAAAGCGTGTTTGTTTAAACTTTAAACCAGGCGAACCCGCTCCTGAGTCCTGTCAGAGTACGAGTGAACCAAATACGCACCGTGCAACAGCTGGAACTGTTTACAAATCAAGTAATACAATTTTTTCCTACGTACAGCTGCTGCTCCGGATCAATCAGCTGTCTGAAACGATCCGTCTGCTTCTTCAAACTTGGTGCCATCCTGAAATATGTCCTGCTTCAGCAGTTTCAGCTCCTGAACCAAGCAGTGAAACTCAAGTTCTCCTCTCTTTCTCTATACCTGCTGTATCCAGAGATGTCTGTTTTTCTTCTTTTTAATCAAGTAAAAGGTGTTCCAGGTCACTTGATGTTGATTACATCTTTTCAGATGCGGTGTGGTTTATTTTTAGAGGCGTAAAAATTTATTTGCAAAATCATAGTAGTCAGATGAGTTGAAATTTCACCTCCAAAATGTCTGCAGTTCGTGTGTAAAGGCCTGAAGAGTTAAGCTAACTGGCTAGCCTTGTTAGCTTGCTCTGTGTTACTGTGAGCGCACAGTTGGTGGTTTCAGTGTGATGTTATAGCAATAGTGGTTACTGCTGCAGTTGTTTTGGTGAGGATTTCACACAGCCAGTTGTTTCGTTTACACCAATTAAGGTGTAACATGTTAGCGTTCTTCAGAGGGGCTGGTAGGTGGATTTTATTAATTGTGGACAGGACCAGGCTAGCTGTTTCCCCCCTGTTTCCAGTCTTTATGCTAAGCTAAGCTAACCAGCTGCTGGCTGTAGCTTCATTTAACGCAGGGATTTGCAAACTTAACTCTCATAAGAGCTATTTTTGGCCAAAAATGCAAAAAAAAAAAAAAACTATTAAAGTCTCTATTTTCCTTTGAGACTCTTCTCAAAGTAAGATTTGGCTGCCATAGCTAGTCGAGGGAGACTCAAGACTAGCCACTGGCAAAATTTAGAGAAAAAGGTGCGGAGCCATAGATGCAGGCCCTGACAGACATTTTATTTGACAAAATATTAAAACATTTTTTATTATTCAGCATATAGGCTGCACATTTTTACTGCTAGAGAATCTAAGAATCACTTTAGGCCTACAGAATTAACTGTTATTCGTTTTATCAAAGCAACAGGAAGACACGAGAGAGGAGCAAAAGAGCTGCAGGTGGCTCAGGAGCTGCAGGCTGCTGACCTCTGATCTAACAGATGGACACGATTGATATCGATCTTCTCATCTGACTCTCAGCAGAACGAGAAGAAGCTTTTATCCCACCGTGTCTTAACTGTTCTGTGTGGAGGGGAAGCAGCGGGAAAATAACATTTCACATTACAGCACAAACCTCTAGGAAAGCAAAGTTTTTATCCTGATTAATCTGCACAGCGAGCACAGGGTTGCTCGGCGCTTGCGAAAGGCCTGCGAGCCGCATCTGAGCATTGAAGAACTCCGCCATGGACTCCTGAGGAGAAAAGCAAACAAACAGCAGGGCTGGAAACGCTGCAGAACGAACACATCAGTGCAAACAGGACGTCAAAGGAAAGAGCGACTCGAGACTTTACCTCAGTCACTCCAAAGGGAATATTTCCTACGTAGAGGCGTCTGGCTTGTCTTGTCATCTGACTGCCAACTATGGGCACTTGTGTTGGTGCTGCAGCCACTCCTGTGGTGGTGGACGTCGCCAGCAGAGCTATTGTTGGTATCTGCCCGGCCGCTGAAGGACAGAACACATGAGAGACTTCACTTACAAAACCGTTCTCCTCTGCAACCGCCGCTGCTTTATTTTATCAGGGAAGCTGCAGTGACTCATTTCTAGATGATTCATTTGAAAGAAGCATTGATGTGACCCCTGAAATGTATTAAATCAAATAGACTGCGAGAGTGAAATCTAACGGGAAGAAACTGTTTTTCACAAGTCTTGTCTCAACAGCAGTTTGATGATTTTCATGTAATCTCTGCTTTTAACTAAAAATTTAAATAATATTCCACTAAGTTTGAAAAATCCATATTTTTGACAACACTAGTGGTCTGTAGTTTCTCTGCTGTCCCAGACATCTTTGTGTCCCAGGTGCTGTAATCTCTCCGATTATTATTCTTAGTCTTCCTTCTATCTGAGGAATAATTGTACTATAAATGTAAGAACTACATTTCCCAGAATTTGGCGCTTTGTGAGTATGATGTTGCCATGGAGTCAATGTGTGATTTTAAGGGCTACAACTGGGGCCCGTTCAGCAAATTAGCACCATTAAAAGTTGCCGAATTAGCTATTAGCGGTTCCAGTTTGCAATGCTCTCGTGGATGCACAGACAAATA
>JAJHUR010132946.1:30913-43627 GCA_027495735.1 Lutjanus campechanus | reverse complement strand
TGATAAATAAGTATGCAATAATAATAAATGGTTTCTTTGCTTAATAACAGTCGCCATCAATGAATGGACTGATTATCCTATTGATAAAATAATGCTGTTCCAATAAACAAAATAAACACCCATTATTTACCAGGTCCTCTCCTTATCCATATCAGTTCACATGTAGAAATAAATGACATTATGGTTAAAAACTATGAAGGTGGGGGTGAAAATGCAAATGATTTTGATATTGTGAATAGTATCTTGAAATTTAAATGGTTAAAAGTAGAGTTTGGATTATTTGAAGTGGAGTTGTACAAGGTTTGTCAGTCTTTTACCTACAGTAGATGGCAGTCAGCATGCACCCAGTAAAAAGGAAAGAGGAATACCAGTATGAAAGCTCAGCAATCTGCTGCTGTGGAGAGTGGACATTCTGTTACAGCATGTTAAGGTCTCTAATAAATACCAACTCCAGTGAACTGTTAGGAACTGCAATAGAAAGATAAAAGCCATATCAGTCTCTCGGAGATCACTGGTTAAAGAAGACGTTCTGTACTCAAAGATATTTCCTGGACTGAGGCAGCCTTGGAATTAAGTTCTGACCTCCCTGGGGCCCTGAGCAAAATTCTGAAAAGGGGCCCCCTTACCTGACCTATGAGCCATGTAAACCATTTGCTGTTCCCACACCTGACACCCCAGTGCTCCCACTACAATCCTCCCTCTTAAACAAGTTTGAATAAGCAGATCTATACAGAACAGAATGATGTACAAAAAGACAATATTGAACAGAATATTTTAACACTATCTAAAGATAAGATAAGATAAGTAAACAGAGTCAAATTCCTGGTATGTGTGTTATATGTTAATGCACTTCTCCAACAAATATCATTCTAATTCTGATTATTTTATGTACTGTTTGGTTTTTATTTGTATTTGTATTTTTTATTTGGTTTTGATTGCTCATCCCGAGACACATCTCTGATTAATAAATCATGTAAAATGTATACAAAATCATATTTTTAATCTCATGATTACGACGTTCTATCTTTTACTTATGACTTTTTATCTCACAATTAGGCCACTGACTTTTTAAAACTTTTTATTTGTTGTGACTTACCATGGAGATATTTTTCTTTTACTGGCAGAAACGGGCTTCCATATAAACGGCCTTCCGCAGGAGGTACTTTAGTGGTTAAGGACCAAACATCCTTCCAGTCACTTACAAAATTACTCAAATAAAATGTTGCTGAAGGAACAGAAACCAAGTTGACGTGGAACAAAACCCTTATTCTGGAGTTCATTGCTCCACTGGAGGAAATTCATTGGTGTTTGTCTCCATCTAGTGTACAATAAGAAGACTGCAGCTTATGAGCACCGGGGAGGGAGAAAAAAAACATGTCGTCATGGTTGCGCAATCTCTACGTGCGCGTTCTCGAGTGAATCCTGTGATCTGTGCGTCAGCTGTCAAGCCATATACACGCACACTACAGTCCTGTCTCTATGCAAGATTTGTTTGGACAACGAATGAATCAGAAACTCTACAGATACCGGAACACTCAAAGTATGGTGACTGCGTTAGTGTTCCTCGCAAGCTGGACTAGAGCGACTCGGTGACAGGAAAGTGGTTTGACAGCGGTTTGTATTAGTTAGAGGAGGAGAAAAAAGGTGAACAGGTTTTCCGGGTGCAACGTTGCAGACTTGCTAACAAGCTAGCACCGGAGTTCCGTCTCCAACCAACCGGCGTCGTTAGCTGAGCTAGCTAGCAAGCGAACGCTCAAGGAAATGCGGTGGGAGCTTGTCTTGGGGTCTTTAATTTTGTTTAAGTTTTAAATTTAGTTCTGACTATGATGAAATCTTGTGGTAGCCGTTGTAGTAAGAGCTGTGTTCAGGAGGTGAAGTGATAGGTGAGGAGGTTGGTGAGGTTGCTCAGATAGTTATGAGCAGTTTCAACCTTAAAACCTCCACATTAAAGAGCTCCTCTCTGAGCACCGACGGTAAACGGTCACCGGTCAGCGTCGACGCCGCCAACAACAACAAGGAGTGGGGACTGGGAGGCGATGTGTTCCCATGCTGTCACGAGATGAGTCCCATGGATGAGAGGATACAGGCAGGGATGTCCTCAGTCCAGTCCGGGCTGGTGGACGGACACCTGCCGCTGCTCCACTCCAGACACCACAGCACCCAGGACGGGCTGATGTTGGACCTGAGCTCCCCTGCTGCAGCCTACTTGGACAGCAGCAGCTCTCTGGACTATAGCGACACCGACGGGAACAGCGCTGGTCCGCTGTTCGAGAGGAGGAAGAGGTCACGGTCCAACAGCTCCAGACACCGCTTCAGCGAGGTGGTCACGGAGCTGGGTCCGGAGGAGGTGCGGTGGTTCTACAAGGAGGACAAGAAGACTTGGAAGCCCTTTGTCGGGCATGACTCGCTCAACATTGAGCTCATGTTTCGGAAATACTGTGAGCTGAACCCTGGTGCAGCAGGCTGTGGTAGGGAGGATGAGTGCGGGAATAACGGCGTGGAGAGCAGAGGGCTGAACGGTGCGGTGCCGGTGGAGACGAGGACCAGCAGTGTGCACGGAGGCCGGGGATCCCTGGACACATCCACTGTGTCCTCGGATGAGAGGGACCCTGACAGCATTGAAATCAACGTGGAGCCTGTATGTGTTCGAGGAGGGCTCTATGAGGTGGACATTAAAGAGAGGGAATGCAATCCTGTTTACTGGAAGCGTGAGTACCATAAAAATCAGATGGTCAAAGTCAATAAAATCATAGTTTTGCTCTGCATCAGAGTCAAATGAGGTCTCACTGGCAGCATCACTAAGTGCATGTCCATAGGCACCTCATATATACTTTATATTCTCCAGTATAATGGCTGACAGCATAGAGATTAATGACCCACAGCAAGTCACAAGTCTGGCCTTTGTTCAGAGACTCCTATAAACGAGCAGCTGAGACACAAGGCAATTAATTTGTCATTGTAGGCATACAATGAAATTATATTTGGTAACTCTGGGACCAGCCACAATAGAAACCAAAATCATGGATAAAAGTAGAAATGAAAGGATCAAAATAGGAACTAAAAGATAAAAACAGGAATAAAAGACAAAAAGATAAATAAACAAGATAAATATAATGTAGCATTCTCTGTCAATTGTATCTGCATAATAAATAAAGGTATTTGGATGAGGCAAGTAAACAATGACGGTGCAAACAGTGCAATATAAAGAGGCATTCCACAACAGTTGATAGTTAAAATCAATACTGAGACGTGATAATAACTTATGGATTGTTTATTACAGGTGTGTGTAGTGATAAAGCATTCATTCACTTAAGTTTCTTGCTGAGTCCTGTAGAACTGGAGCAATTAATCATTTAGTTGTCGTCTATTAAATTAGTTGGCAACTATTCAGATAATTTATTAATTGGTTTGAGTAATTCAATCTGATTCCAGCTTCTTAAATGTAATATTTTAAGGTTTCTTTACTCCTCTCTGGTGGTGCATTGAATATCTTTGGGTTGTGGACAAAAGAAGACATTTGAGGATGTCATATCAGGCATTGGGAAATACTGATCAACATTTTTCACCAGTTTCTTATGGACCAAACAACTTATTGATTAATCAAGAAAGTAATTGACATATTAGTGAAAATAATCTCAGGTTGCAGCCCTAGTCACAAATGATGTTGCTCCTGGTGGCAGCAGGTCTAACTGGCAGCACCACTGAGTGCATGTCCATGAGCACTCACTCCACGTGTGTGCTGTTATCTTGTATATAATTTATATTCTGCGGTATAATGGCCGACATCATACAAATTAATGACCCACAGCCACTCACAAGTCTAGTGTCTATTCAGGCTCATACAAACTAGCAGCTGATTCTTCATTTAAAGTCATAATTAATATTTTTTTTGAAGTGGGGTCATACTGTATGAAGCAGCAGGAGAGCTAGGCTAGGAAGCTAAGCAATGTTCTGCTGTGCAAAGGGTCAACAGGAAAACATCTTTTGAGTCACCTTAAAGAAAAAAATATTGCCTCAAATGTTTGCTTAATTTACAATATTTATACTGCTTTACCTTGCTGTTGGCTAGCCTTTTCTAAAGGGAAACCACTGTTATATAAGCTAAATATCGTTCTCTTCATAGCAACCAGATGCACTTGGTAAAAACAGTTTTGCCTCACACAACATGAGAGCTGCTAATCACTAAACAACAAACTAACTAACAAACTGAGGCTGCGGTAGACCAGCAACTCCCATGTTCTCTGAGGTAAAATAAGAGTTTTTACCAAAGGAGTTTGGAGAGAATGGTACTTGGTTTATAAAAACTGTTTTCTGTGAGAAAAGGCAGTCTAATGGCAACATTAAGCAGTGAAAATATTGAATATAGCATACACTTTAAGTGATACTCCAGCTGCTTCTGCTTCAAATTGAGGTTGTACCCGCTGCCATCTACTGTAGTTAATATAGAGACTATGGATGAGTACCTCACACAACCCTACTCCAAAAAATCTGAACTATCCCTTTAAGTTACTTGCTGAGCCCTGCATTGTTCTGTGGCGTTTTCACTGGCCAAGTAATTACTTTAGACTGGTCTTTTGGGAACATCTGAACAACCCAGGAAGTCATTCTATTGGGCTCAGCTGATCTGTGCTAACTAATTCATGGACATTTCCAGGAAAAGTCTGCGAACAAATGAAGGCGGTCACTATAGAAGCCTCGGAAAACCTGACCTCGATGAAAGAAAGGGTTCATGGGTAGCTGGTTCTTTTGAAGGTTAACGCCAAGTGACATTTAGAGAAGCAGGAACTGTACTTTCCTGAATGTTCATGCTGTGGATATAAGTCCTTTGTAGTCAGCTCAGAGCCTCGCTGTGCCTTTTTCATCTTGGCCTACACGACTGTTACATAGTGTCATGTTAATATTGAAGACCTTGATGCACTGCATTGGAGATAGAAACTAATACAAGAGGAGTTTATTTCAGAAACAACCAAACACATATCAGTTAGGGAGCAAAAGGCCAGTTCGTGTAATGGGAGATGAGGTGCGAAGGTGTTGTTGATATATTGTAATCCAAGAAGTAAAACACCCATAAAAATACAAAGAAGTAAGGTTTTGAAGGAGTTTTGGCACGTATTTGAGCTTTCTGTTCTGACATGTAAACACAGTAAGCAGGGTAAAAGGTCCTTTTTCCCTCATGAGAACACTTATATCTTCAGACTTATCTTCTCTGGCCAGACCTTAACAAATGAGTGAATAGTACCTACTGTGAGCCTCTATCGGTGTGTCTTTTTTGGGTGGGCCTCTCTGTCTGTAAATTAGAGTATGCTCATGTCATGTGTTTTTACATTTGTACAGATGAGCAGTCTCACTCTGTACAGAAAGGGCCCAGTCTTTCGCAAAGTATGTCTACATTTAAAGCTGCCTTCACACTCTTATTCACCACCAGAGAATCAGTTAATAATGTCACACCAGACTGTAATCAGAACTGGCCTCGCTCCATAAGCCACTGAGACTTGGCCCTCCTGGATTTGCCAGACTTGTTGAGTTAAATGGAAATCAGTAAACTCATTCTGAAAGGCTGAGTGATGCACAACTAGAAATTGACTATTGCAGCACTGTTACTGGGGAGGATCTCTACTAATATGCAACATTTTCCTAAATAAACAATCTATAAACTTAGAAACATAATCCCTTTCAATCATCACTTATGACCCACTTTAAGTGTGCGGTGGTGGTTATATCTACAGACACCCTGCCCTCTGGCTGTATTTGTCACTATTTTGTTGTGCTCAGGATGCTTTACTGATCAAAACATCGGTATTTGATGTTCGGGGAATGCGACGTAATGATAAACTATCTTTCCGGAGCATTTACGAACAGCTCGGACAAATCCAACTGATTCCACCTTTAAAGGTGTTCTGTGGAGTTTTCTTGTAAACAAACTTTAAAGCCGCAGCGACTAGTCAACTAATTGATAACAAATGTTTGCAAAGCCAATTTTTTTTAGGGTTTTAAGTCCAGCACTAGCAACAGTTACTTGCTTGAAGTCTTTGTTGGTGCATTGCTGCATATCTTGGTGTGTTTGTGTCATCTTTAGATAAGTGTAATAATGTGAAACCATTGGCTGGAGTGTGTACTGTGTTACCTGCACGTCTCCAAAAATAGGGAACAAACAGCTACTAGTAGGTCAAAAACTCCACAGAGAATCTTTCACATATAAATAGCAAAACAAATGTATAATGACTTTATTTAGGTAAACACTGGACTGACTGCATAGGCTTCTGGCATCATAATGCTGGCATAGAGATTTCCATCCTTACAGCTAAGTCATTATTCTGTATCTAAATCCGTGTTTTTTCTACTGTTACAGAACAAGACCATATTCCTGTCATGAGAGGCCAGTGGTTTATCGATGGTACCTGGCTCCCGTTAGAGGAAGAGGAGAGTGACCTCATCGAGCAGGAGCACCTGAACCATTTCCGTGGGCAACAGATGCAGGACACCTTCGAGACGGACCTGGTGGTCAGAACCGTCGATAGCAAAGATGGTGAGAGAGCGGGAAGGGGAAGAGGAGAAGAATAAGGATAGTTTAGAATCATTTTAGAAATGTGTGGCAGAGGCCTTCAAATCTAGAAAAAGCCACAAACACAGCACTGAAACAACCATTCTGGTTACTAAAATCTGAATAAATAAACGCAATTAATCACGTTATTATAATTAGATTTGATGGTGAATATTTTCTTAGAGTCAGAGTTCGGTTTGGAATTGAAACAAAAGGTTAAAATATTAGTGCTCACTCACCAAAACACAAAAATTGTAAACGCCTTTATTCCAGCATTCACCAACCCAGTAGTATTTTTTTTTCCCCCTCCAGCCAGGCAGTATCTTGTAAAAGAACACCTTTATCATGCCATCTGTGTTAGAGCAGAGAGTAAATGCCCCCATGTGTGCCATTATTAATAATAGATTCTATTAAAAAGTAAAGTCATGGTCTTCACAATAAAGCCAGAAGAAAAGCATTGTGAGTCATAAATGGTGAATTATGTGACAGCCCTGCCCGCTTCAGTATTGATGCACCGTCAACAGAAATGAATGGCTCAGGCAGGTGCTTCCAGTCATGTGAGTGTATATTTTGTCATGTCACGTTCCCAATGTAAAGCAGGTGCAGCTTGTACGTTCTGGCACGTCCCTGTCTGTCGCAGGGGGCTGGCTCGGGTGAAATGTAGCAGGCTTTAGCTGTGAAAGGCAATAAGAAAGAGGCCCTTTGATTCAGCAGTCTCCTTAAGGCAGCCAGATCTCCAGGACCTTCACTGGTGATGAATGTGTGGGTGTGTGAATGTAGCAGATAAATAGAGAGGAGCAGAGAGGGAAAAGATGCAGCGACTGTTAAAAGGGAGTGAGAAAAGGTTTAGTCTGCGTTGTAAAAAAAAAAAACAAGCAAATAATGTGTGAGAGGCACAGAAACATGCATCAAAACATTGCCAAGGTAATCTGGAATAAAATGCAAAAAATGCAATCATCCCTTTGAATCAATGAATAGCAGTTAAACATCAAATTACCCTTATTTTCTGTAATGCTGATTGGTTGTATTTGAATAATAACTGCATAATGACTGTTAAATCACTGTTAAATTGCTATTAATTGCACAAAGTCTCAGTCAGTATTTTGGTCTTGAACACTGCGCTGTAGCTGACATGTCGGCACACTGTCTCTTCTCCCTACACACACTAAATTAAGGTCTATAAATAAAGACATCAACAGAGAGAGGGGAAAGTGATTACAGTAGTTTGGTCAGTCTTAAATCGTCACTCTTTGTTTCATGTACTCGTGGCTACTAGCCATGTTTCCATCTAGCCTAATTGTTAAGCAAACTTTTGAAATTTTGCAAAAAAGAAAATGTGAATTAGGCCCGTTTTCATTAACTGGTTTGGAGTAAATAAACCAGATGGTGCAAAGCATAGATAATATAAATAAATAATAAATACACAAACAGACTCTCTGTGATAAACAGAGTAGGAGAAGTAGAGGTAATGAACTGGAAACAAAACCATTTTTTTGCCAACCACAAATTCAGGATAGTTCTTCAATTGCATGCGTTGTAACTATTATTTTATGTCCCCTGTATTCATGACGGTGGAAACAGCTTCTCTTTCTTCTCTCAGGGCAGAAGCAGAAAATCAGTCATGTGAGTTCAATGTTCGCTGCGCCAGACCTTACTGGGAAAAGGTGTTTCCATCTCTCAATAAGCATATCAATTACTCTTTTTCAAAAAGGCAAAACCTGCCTCAAGCGAGCAAATAAACAAAATTGAGGAAGTTTTGCCATTTCCATCAACCTTTTCTAATGTGATACTTCAAAATGCACATGAAACAGCTTTGATGGAAACATGCTGACTGGCCATACCTGCCAATACTCTTGTTTTTCCTGGGTTTCTCCCATATTTCAAGGCCATTCCATATTGCTCAAACTTATTATTCAAAGGTCCACATCTGATCTTTATTTGGGTCAGAGGTCTGGAATGATTGGCTGTAACAAAAGAACATTTAATCAACTCACTTTTAACTTTTAAGCAACATACATTCAGTTTCAAGACAGTCAAGATAGTCCATACATTGACTTTTTTTTTGCCTGCAATCAGTTGGTTGAACATAGGCAACCAAGTGTTATTCATAACGTAGTGTATTCATAACACAATGTATGGGCTGGGTCTGGACTAACTTGCAATTTGGTCCAGATGAGGACGAGGTCCGGACTTTGCGAAAGCCTGCACACACACACACACAATCCACGACCTACATGCAATTTCAGTCCACCTGGCACCGCCACCAGGCAACCCCACAACCTGATTCAAACTTCCCATATCTTGAAATCTAAATGCTGGCAGGTATATGGCTGACACTTTCCTCAAATGAATCACACAAATTTTGACTCAAAACTGGAAGGTCACTCCCGGTCCACAACCATTTGTGTACATTCACATTGACATGAAAAGATGTGTACAGTACATGGAAGCAGGCATATAAACAGTCACAGGGGAGTCAAAGTCAGATTATCTGCAAGCCAGGTGTGTGAAATATACTGTAGTGCAAGGACAATAGGTTGTGTGACATTTGGAGGTTCCTCCCATGCACAACACACAGATCATATGACCTCAGCCTGCCCAGTGTGTGACCTGTATTACAGCAAAGATGAATAGTGCAGTATAATTACACTCACCATATCATGTGGTGAAAAATCCATACATAGCCTTATACATTATATCTTATTAAAACCCAAAGCTGGCTGTATTTTTTGTGATTTTGTAATTTCCTTCAATGCATGGAACTATTATTGAGCATCTGTTTGAAACCCTCCTGCTGCTTTTGTTGGCAGATTGTTTTCCATTCCTATATTTAGCAGAGCGTTAAAGCGAAGCGAGTGAAAGATGCTGTTAATTCGCCTCTTCGGTCTTTATTACAGGGAGCCTTTACAGTAGACTGTTCTATCTCGGAACTAATAATCTAAAGCACTTGGAGCCGTAAGTCAGCTACCTTGAACTGCATTACAATTGATAAATGGATCATAAAGCCAGCGAGCTGCGCTCTGACATTACTGCAGTACATAGATTTCTCCTGCTATCTCTCTCCCCCTCCCTATCTCTACTCTCCTTTTTCTGTCTTCTTTCTCCTTGTGCCTGAGTAGCTCGCTGAGACTAAAGGTTAGTACAGCAGGAGACATATGGCAGACATACCAACGTGCTATGCAGGCATAACACCATTATGTGGGCAGGACTGCTGATAGGTACAAAATGTGCATGAATATCCTGTTCTCTCATGATGCAAATGTACTTTTCTGCTTATTCTTCATGAATCATAAAAGAGGAAGGCAAAATCAGAAGTGATATTGCGGATGCATGATATAGTGCAGGTCTGTCAGTTACATTTTTAGATGGGCCAGAATTGAAGAAAGTAAAATCTCAAGGGGCCAGATGTTTACATTTCCTATGTCTGACCTGTTAAGTTGGAATTTATGTGTGTGAAACAATGCGTTTTTAAAATTTATTCTCTAGTTTGTCAGTTTTTACAATTGGAAAAGAAACATAATTTACAAAAGTGCAGAAAAAAGATTAGATTAGAAAGTAGTTTGTCAGTTAAATGAACACAATGTTGTATTTAACATAACTTTTCATTCAGTTTGTTTCAATAAAATGATGGTCTTCTAATAAATAATGTGAACAGCCATAAACTTGGAATGCTTACAGGTTATTTAAAAATAAAAGCAAGATGATATACTTTCTTTCATATTTATAAAAGATCAAAGGGACAGATTCAGCCCACAGGTCACCAGTTGAATAGGCTAGTGTATCCTGCTAAATAAACAGTTGGTTTTAGTACTATAGTCAGAACTGAACAGGGGTAGTTTCCACAGTAGTTCTTTCACAATATTAGAAGAAATAAGCATTGATTTGATGTATTTTTTCAAAGTAGGAAATGTGCTTGAAAAGCGCTTGTCTGATCAGTAATTATATTATTTACCTGTATAGATGCTATACAATCTTTCCCCTTCCAAATTCATCATTCCTTATAAATTTTTTCTGTGATGGTGCTTGTAACTGTCTTTAAAGATTGGCCTCTACTGTTTGAGCGGATCGTGAGTTTGTGGCATCAGAGAAGCAGCCGCAGCTCTTATTTCAGTTGTTGAGGCTGAAAATGGCCCCAAGGGTATTTCAGTTGATGGATTTTATAAATGTCATTTAATGTTTTGGTTACCATTGGCCAAGTTTGATCATTTTTTTTCTTAGCGTAGTGTGCCAAGCCAGACTGAGGAAAAATGTTATTTGCAATTTTCAGAGAGTTGAATATGAAACAGAAATTAAAAAAAACAACATTTAATTAGAAGGGGATCCCGTCTATTCACTGTAAGCTGCCTTGATTTGATTACAGTATAGAGCAGCAGGCCTATGGTGGAAAGTATAGTGTGTGTGTGTGGGTGTACTGGGTGTGTCCCAGTCTGTCAGGCTTCTCAGACGTCAAGGAAAAATAAAGCCAGCGGGCTGGGCACCAGGTCATTTGTCAGGATAACGCTTTTGTCATTTTTGAGGCAGACACAGCCCACACGTTTGTTTGTGTACATGACATATTCAGCTGCATATTTATTTAACCTGCACATGAGGCTGGAAGCGCACTGCATGACTGATTGCCGATGCATCCTTAAAAGAAACGAGAATTGTCTCATCTATTAATTAGCTGTTGGCATTATTTGAATGTTTTTTTCTATCTGTTTATTTTCCAGTTAGATTTGGACATCACTTGTGCTTAAGATTTCACATATGTTTTGAATCATCCGTCTTTTACCCTTAATCAGCGTGAGATTGTCTAAACCTGCTGCTCATTGTGATAACAATAGCTAGACTTGTTTGTTCTGATCTGGAAATTAGTGGTGATGATGGTGACAGTTGTGCCTTTAAGGGACATAAAAGTCATGTAGTGTGATCTAAACCACAAGGATGCTCATACACCTGTCTCTTATACACATCTGAGACCTGTGATGTTTCTGCCTAGGTTGAGAGTATTACAGTACTGGACTTACCACACTTAAACTAACATTACGTTAAAATAACATTTCAGATTATTTGAAGTGGGGTTGTATGAGGTGCTTATCCATCATCATTGTATTACCTACTGTATATGCCAGTCAACATGCCACCAGCCAAATGTATTTTGGCCACTTAAAAAAAGGCCCATATGGGGTGCCCCTATAGCTCAGTTGGTAGAGTGTGCGCCCCATCCACTGAGGCTGGCAGTCCTCTGCAGTGGCCGCAGGTTCGACTCCCGCCTGTGGCTCATTTGCTGTCATATCTTCAGCTATCCTATCCAAATAAAGGCAAAAAGCCCCCCCCTCCCAAAAAAATATAAATCAATATCCATTTAAGAGTATGCTATAATTAGAATATTTTCAGTGCTTAACCTTGCCATCAGGCAGCCTTTTTCAATAGGGAACTGCAGTTATTTAAGCCAAATATGACTCTCTCCAAACCAACCAAACTCCATGGGTGAAATCAGTAATTTTATCTCGTAGAACAAATTTGTAGTTGGTCTACCACTGCTGTTTGTTTGTTTGTTTGTGTTATTGTGTGACTTTGGTGAATCAGAAATAAGCTTTTAAATAACCAAAGTCGCACAATAAGACAGACAAAGTAACAGTTCGAGGCAATGGTATACCAGCCACATGCTTGTTCTGCAAGGTAAAATTTTACCGATGGAGTTTGGTTGGCTCGAAGAAAGTGATATTTAGCTTATATAACAACGGTTTCCCATTGGAAAAGGCTGTCTGATCGCAAGGTGAAACTGTGAAAATATTCTTGATATAGTGTAACTTAAACTGATTAATATGTTTTTTAAAGTGGTTAAAACACAGCAATATATTGCATAACTCTGACTCATTTTGCTTCCCTGTAGTCAGTTTATTAGTGTAGGTAATGCACTGAATATGGATAAGTACCTCATATAACCCCACTTCAAATAATCTGAACTATCCCTTTAACATGACACTAGTACACTGTCTGGGAATGAAGGGAATGTAGCTGCTATGTTTGTTATGCTGCAGCCCAGAAAAGGTTGTAAGTCTTCAGAGTCCCGGACTAGCATCATAGCACCTCCTTTTCATGTCTTTCACAAACTCTCCAGCACACCGCTTCCTGGTTTCTCTTTTTACTCAAACAGTTTACCCCATCTCTGGCCACATTCTTTGCCCTTT
>JAJHUR010132946.1:17567-30893 GCA_027495735.1 Lutjanus campechanus | reverse complement strand
TTTTTTTCTATCTGTTTATTTTCCAGTTAGATTTGGACATCACTTGTGCTTAAGATTTCACATATGTTTTGAATCATCCGTCTTTTACCCTTAATCAGCGTGAGATTGTCTAAACCTGCTGCTCATCGTGATAACAATAGCTAGACTTGTTTGTTCTGATCTGGAAATTAGTGGTGATGATGGTGACAGTTGTGCCTTTAAGGGACATAAAAGTCATGTAGAGTGATCTAAACTACAAGGATGCTCATACACTGCAAACTATCACACAGATTAATTGATCCTCAGTACATCCATGAGGATTCTGTGCATAGTAGATAGTCCAGTCATTAGGGAACACCTATTTCTAGATGGATCCATCAGTGCTTTAATGCCCTGCAGATGGACTTCACATAATAGCTTTTACAGCAAACAAACTTCCTGTGCAGTCAGCAGGTCTCTCCTCCTCCTCAGCCTTTCACCTCTGCAGAGGGAGACGCTGCTGACATTTGCAAGTCTGACGTCTGTGTTATCACGGAAGGAATCATTTAGTCAGATCTCAGCTCAGACTTGTGGATTTTGCTGATTTGTTTAACAAATGCAGCGGAGGTCTTTTTGAATGCCCAATAAGGACATCCACTTACAACTAATTCAGTGATTTATTGATCTTAGAGCTGCTGTTTGACTTTGATTTTAACTGGCATGTAATTGTTTCTCATGCAGGACAATCATTTGGGCATCTGAATTTTGGTAATACAACAAATATTTTCCAAGAATTATGACATATTGTATTGCGTTAGGGTTCATATATGTTGTTAGTGTTGCTATGTATGTTATAAGATTTGATTTGGCTCCCATCACATCTTGAATCACAATCAGATGATTGTTTTCAATGTGAAAAACACAGCTTCTCGTCAGCGTAGGAGGCTAGGATTTAAATCACTGAGAGAAAACATTGTTTAGTCTGGATAATTGCTGCATGATTAAATCAGTGTTAAGTCATTTGTATTTGTGGAAAAATACCATCTGCCATTGTATCACTCTTACATGCCTACAGTATATTTCAGACTCCAGTTACTGGAACATTAAATTACAATTACAGCAGGTGCGTTGTGTTTTTACATTCCTTTATTAATCTACAATAACTTTGCAAATAAAATGACAAACTGTCTCTAAAAATGCTGCAATTCGCCCATTGTTTTCTCCACAGAAATTATATTGCAGCTCCAAGTAAAAAAAAAAAGTAGCCTAATATTTGACTGCTACAAATCTCCTTTTCTTTGCAGTCAGTAGGTTTCTCCCTCCCTGAGTGGAATTCAATATCAGTTCCTTAAATCATTTATAATATGCAAAATAATAACTCTTTATTAACCCAAAGGGACACATAAATACTGCTACAATAGATGCTGTTGGGAACGTGTAAGGTTTTGTGCTGTTTGTTTATTTGTGTTTGACTTGAAATGAAAGGTCTTGAAATGTTCACTAATCTGTGCCACTTAATACACTAAATATAGATATAGTTATAATTCTTTATTATTATTTTGTCTTAAATGCTTAAATATTATCAGTGGAAATTCCTTTTCCACACAGTACATGGCTAAATTAACAAACAAAATGTTTTCCAATAGTACTACTTGTGCAAAAGTGTAAGATATTAATGACATTGTTCTCTTTATGATATGTTTAGTCTTTACAGCGAAAACAGCAAATTTCTGCAGTGAGTGTAAAACAGATGCTACCTCAGTCATCTTAGGCATAATGTCAAGCAGCGCTGCATTTTGAACTGCAGGCCCACGTGTACCCCAGCTTATTCCTTTGGAAGCCTATTTCCACTCATGTGATGTGAAAAAGATCCTGTAAGTCATTAGAATGAGAATCTTTCTCAAAATAATGACTTAATACCTCAAAATATTGAGTTAGTATCTCAAAATATTAAGACACTTCCTATAGTAAGTCATTATTTTGAGATACCAACTCATTATTTTGTGTTACTAAGTCATTATTTTTAGATACCAGTACAGTATTTTAAGAAAGTTTGTCGTTATAATGAGGGTTACAGGTTCTTTATTTTACATCACATTGCCAGAAATTGGCTTCCATGTATTCCTGAACCATTTTTAGGCTATTTTCTTGATATCTACCTGCAGCCTCCAGGTTCAGTCAGTTACCAGTACAGGCTGTGTATCCAGAGCCTTTAAGTGGTAACCTGATAGCAGCGCTACTTGATAGATTGGCCTATTCAAGAGTGATGACAGCGGTAGCTTCCTGTGTGACTGATACCAGGGTAATGGCCATTACTCACTCTCTCTTGGTTGTTAGTTCTCTCCCACCTGCCCCCTTTCTACCTCCCCTTTCTGTTCAAATGGAGTGGATATCAGACGAGTGCTAAAACTACATGTCACAAGCGCAAACGCTGCCAAGGTACTGTAAAATGCCAAGTTCTTTTTTGTGTTAGATCTGCTAGTTTGTATCCTCTCTCCTAGTAGATCCTAGGTCCCTATGAAGCTAGATTTTCCTTTCTGTTGTGGTTCCGACCTGTACAATCAAATATTTAGAACTAGACCTAGGCTCAGTTAGAAATGGTTGTGTTGAAATGGATTTAGGCTGCTCTCTAAGTTCTCCATTGCAGCCTTAACTGGGCCTAGTTGCTAGAACTTCTCCCTTTGTGCTGTGACCCAGAGTTTGGTACTTTTGCTGTTGCTGCTTTTTGAGGAAACCTGTGCGTCTGTCTCTCATTTCCTTGCTGGGATAGTGAGCAGACAAACATGGGGCAGGACCCCTTAAACCAGTGGATGTGAAATAAATAAGCTGGTTCTCAAAAAGCCAACCTTCTTTTACCCCTTTTTATCTCTCCAGCCCAGTCTCCCACTTTCTCTCTCATTGCTTTCTTTCTCTCATCCCCCTTCTGGCAGTTTGACCATCATTAATGAACCACCGTCACCAGTTCTCGCTCTAAGAGCAATGAACAAAGCTCTCTGTTGAGAGCCAAGCACAAGTGATGAGCTGAACAGAGGAGCTATTGTGGCCCTTTACTATAGCCCCCTAACATGGTGTGTAGAGTCGCCCTCTTAGAAGTCCATCACTGTCCTAGTTCTGGGTGTATTGACCCTTATCAAAAATGCTGAACAGAGAGGTCTCGAGGTCTGTGTCCTCATCGCATAGTAAATACAAGCGGCCATCGACCTAAACCCTGTGTAGACCTGAACACAATAGAGACCTGTGATGTTTCTGCCTAGGTTGAGAGTATTACAGTACTGGACTTACCACACTTAAACTAACATTACGTTAAAATAACATTTCAGATTATTTGAAGTGGGGTTGTATGAGGTGCTTATCCATCATCATTGTATTACCTACTGTATATGCCAGTCAACATGCCACCAGCCAAATGTATTTTGGCCACTTAAAAAAAGGCCCATATGGGGTGCCCACTGCTGTTTGTTTGTTTGTTTGTGTTATTGTGTGACTTTGGTGAATCAGAAATAAGCTTTTAAATAACCAAAGTCGCACAATAAGACAGACAAAGTAACAGTTCGAGGCAATGGTATACCAGCTACATGCTTGTTCTGCAAGGTAAAATTTTACCGATGGAGTTTGGTTGGCTTGAAGAAAATGATATTTAGCTTATATAACAACGGTTTTCCATTGGAAAAGGCTGTCTGATCGCAAGGTGAAACTGTGAAAATATTCTTGATATAGTGTAACTTAAACTGATTAATATGTTTTTTAAAGTGGTTAAAACACAGCAATATATTGCATAACTCTGACTCATTTTGCTTCCCTGTAGTCAGTTTATTAGTGTAGGTAATGCACTGAATATGGATAAGTACCTCATATAACCCCACTTCAAATAATCTGAACTATCCCTTTAACATGACACTAGTACACTGTCTGGGAATGAAGGGAATGTAGCTGCTATGTTTGTTATGCTGCAGCCCAGAAAAGGTTGTAAGTCTTCAGAGTCCCGGACTAGCATCATAGCACCTCCTTTTCATGTCTTTCACAAACTCTCCAGCACACCGCTTCCTGGTTTCTCTTTTTACTCAAACAGTTTACCCCATCTCTGGCCACATTCTTTGCCCTTTTTCCCTCTTTTTTAACCCTCTCCATCATCATGTGTCTCTCAGTAACTCGCCATAGCGGTGTTAGTAAACTCTTTAACCTTTCTTGGTTGACTGCCAGGTGCTCTGTACATTTTGATCTCTCTCATTTTCCCTTCCTTTCACCACGCACCGCCTTTCATTGTAAAACAGGAAGTGTCGTTGTACAACCCCTAAGCATCACTCCATCTTACTGGCTACATTTTCACTCGTCTATCCCATCAAACTAATATTTTGTATTGATTAGGTCAGTTAACTGGAGAAGTACAACATACTTTCTATTCAGCCTGGACTCCTGTTTTACAGTGGACACGGCTACAAATAAAGCTCAACAGTTTGAAGTGGCTTCATCCAAACTTGTATAATAACAGTGTGCAGCTGGCTCATGGCATCAGCCACCGTCCTTTTCTCCTTTGTGCATCCATGAGGTAGACAAGGACAGGAGGCCACTTAAAACTGTTTGAGATGAAGCCAAACTAGATGGTGAACATTTCTGTTCTCAGAGGAGCTGATTGTTCCCCTTTGCTTCTGCTGTCATATAGTGGTTTAGTGATATTGTGTGCTGTGGTAGAGGTTAAGCATATGTTTGCTTTGCTGTTGAGTAGTTTTATTTGAGGTTCTGCAAAGATAAATGGAAACGTGAGAGAGGAGACTGTGTATGCAACTACAGTATATCTTTTACCTCAGGTAAAAAAAAAAACCAACATCCTTCCCTTTGTTATTCCTCATCTAACTAGTGGCCATGACTCCAACACCTCTGTTCCCTGTGAGAAACTCTTCCTCTAGACCTTTGTCCTTCTCCTTTAGAGACAGCCATTCTTTTCACGCAGGTTGTCCTCAAAGCAGACAGGTCTTGGCTAAGGTGCAGTAACTGCTTGGCCTCGCATAACCTTGAGGTCATGTCTGTCCAATGAAGAAATTAGCTTTCCAGGTTACAGAGGTCCGGCTTAACTCCACCATGTGACACACAAACACACACAATATAGATGTTTTTTATTCATTTACATGGGAAATGGAAATAGAAAATCTTTTCCTGACAAATGTATTGCTTACTTCTGCCCTGTAGACCTGTATGCCAGTATATTACCAAGGAATGTCTAGTAAATTTTCAAATATAGAAGGGGATTATTTGAAGTGAGGTTGTATGAGGTATTTATCAACAGTCAGGGTACTAGCTGCTGATCAGCATGCCCCCAGTTTGGAGAAGCAGAGAGGAGTACCAGTATGTCCATACTGCTGTGGACAGGGTCAGCAACAAAATGTATTTTAGCCACTTAAACAAAGGTCCACCTAAAAATAAAACTACATCAGTTATATACTGTATATATATATATATATGCTGTATTTACAATACTTCCACCGTTATATAATCCAAACATCGCAGAACAGCTGGTCTACCACTGTCTTGATTTTTTTTTTGCTTGTTTGTGTTATTGTGTGACTTTGTTCTTTTAAAAGGACAATTGCATTCACTGAAGTCACACAATAACACAAACAAACTAAAAAATATAAGCAGCGGTAGACCAACAACTCCTGCATTCTGCAAGGTAAAATTACTGATTTTGCCCTTGGAGTCTGGTTGGATTGGAGAGCGATATTTAGATAAATTTGGCTCAGCTTCCCATTGGAAAAGGCTGTCTTCCAGTGGAATAAAGTGGTTGTCATTGCTTAGGTTCCACACTGATAGTCCTCTCTGCTTCCCCAAACTGGGGGTGTGCCAGCATCTGGTGTAAGTGATACACTGACTATTGACAAGTACCTCATTCAGCCCCACTTCAGATAATCTGAGCTATCCCTTTAAAGGATGATTGAGAAGAAAGGATGCACGGGTCTGACACATAACACAAGTTAGCCTTGATCATTTTTCAAGCATTTATTTTGTAATGTTTGTGAGACCATGCTGTTACAAGTTTTAAGCTAGCAAAATAGTACCCTGGAACATCTTATTTCTCCAGGCACTTTACCCCGTTCTTAAGGGGTTTTAATCCCCAGATTGGTTCAGCGCAGTACAAAGAGCCGTGACTGTACTCTGGATTTACGCCAAAGTCTGCCACCTATTTCATCCAGATGAACTTGACTGCACAGGACTTTTAAAGGACGTGAAGCTGCAAAGACATAAATAACTCTCTCAAGTCAACTAGTTTCATTTATCGCTCTTAGCTTCTGTAGCAAATGGTGTCTCCTCTTTAGCCATACCTCTGCTCTTACTTGCCCTTGTCTCTGCATTACACTTGCATTATACCCCAAGCTACAACATGGAGACAAATTGAACTGAAAGTCATGTGAATTCAGATATCTGCAACATAAAGTGTCTTCAGCCTTATGATACGCAAGCAGGACAGACAAGCAAGAGCTGAAATATGCAGTCGTGGTATGTGATAGTTTGATGTGTTTTTCTTTCCAACTGCAGATCAATGCTCCAGAGTGCATTTGATTGAGCTGTGTGAATAGATCGTTCCTAGACTGTAGCTGTTTTCGTATTGCATTTAAGATGATCACAACTTGGTGCAATTCTTATGTCTTCGGTCTCTTTTTCTCTGGTGATCGGTGAATCTTTTTCCTTCACCCTTTTCCCTGGTTGTTTTTTCCCCCTTCTTTTTGCCCAATTTCCCACACCACCTGCCCTCCTCTCTTTCTTCTGTCCATTCATTCATTCACTCGCTCCTCTTTCACTGCCCCCCTACAGCCATCCACAGTCTGAAGCTGAGTCGGACCCATGTGGATTGGCACAGTGTGGATGAAGTATACCTCTACAGCGATGCCACCACTTCGAAAATTGCACGCACTGTCACCCAAAAACTGGGCTTCTCCAAAGGTTTGTAATATACACACTGTCATTATCTTACCATATAATAAGGTGATCATACTGTACATGTGTGTTTGTACTTGTATCTGTGCCAAATTCATTTGATATCCACTGTTATTTTTTAAAATAATTTGCTCAAACTGTTTTACTCTCACTACTAGCAACTGCATTAATTTACACATGACTACAACTACAAAAAATATTGATTAGGAAACCAGGAATTGTTATAAATAATACATTGATGATAGAGTATCAAAGAAGGATTTTTGGTGAACCAAATCTGCATGTCACTTTTTTAAAATATAACAGCCAATGTTGTTTTTTGCTGTAGTGTCTGTGAAGCCAAACATTAGATTAAGCAAGTCAAAGAGTCTACATAGTTGCCATACTGACAGTGAGTGATGGTTTAAGCTAAATGCCAAGGTTAGCTTACTAGCAGCAGGTAATAGTTTACCCATCCTAAGTCCCGCCCCTTTTCTCTCACTCCGTTGAGCAAGCTTGGTTCCTCTGTTAAATTTTTCCTTTCCTGTTTTCCTGTACTTAAAGCTGCTATGTGCTAGGCTAAAGAAAAAAACAAATATTGGAAATGATTAAAAGATGTTGCAGGATGACCTTTAAAAGTGACATGTATTCACATCTTAAGTTAGATAATGTTGCAAAATGCTAGCTAACTAGCTCATTTATCTACATCAATTGTCAGATAGCTAGTTAGCTGACATTTTGCTAAATTGATCAAGGTACCAAGCTAGCTCTATTGTTAGTAGAACCCTCACAGTATATTCATTGTTCATAACATTTCAATATATAAATGCTTCTAAAGGGGTAAAGCACTGGTATGACAACTGCATGGCAGCTATTACTGAACTCAAGCATAATTAAAACATTTACTGTTTCCCTGTTTCATTAGGTTCCCACTGGTTCTCACTTTTTTATATACTTATAGCTGCACTCACAGTGTGCTGTCATTTGCTATTATTCAAGCGTTATTTAAACACGGCTGGGTACAGTTCAGTCTCTTAACTGGATTAGCCCAGAAAATCACACAGCGTCCATCTGCTATCTTCAGGGACTGGGTTTGATCAACTGGCCCAAGTGTGACTGAAAAGATGGCAGCTGCAGTTTGACCTCATGTCCGATGTTTGATCGCTATTGATGACTCTAATCTGATCTTCTGTCTCCCAGCTCTACGGCACATTTTCATCTCCTGCTAACAGATTATAAGAGGAGATGTTGGCACTGGTTATCTCAATCTCCCGTGAGACACAGATGCTCAGTGAGGGCAAATCTCCTTAGTGCTATCCAGACAGCCACAAAGTCCATTGGCTCCTCTCACCTTGCTGCACAGCACATGACTAGACTAGACTATAGATTCTAAAATAGGACACACACTCAACCCTCTGGCCACATTACAACAACAGAGTCACAGTCACAGCAGGACTTCATGTCTCACCTACTGGCCTCTTTGGACTCAGAACAGCATGTTACTTAAACACAGTCACTGAGATATTTATAGACTTCGAGTGAACAGAGTGGAAATTAGTGTTTTTAGCAAAACGGTTTAGAAATATGATGAAACTGATTTATTTTCTTGCAAAAATCACAAGCAGCTTGCTCCAATAAGTAATAATCCAACCCTGTCCTCTTCCAGCCTCCAGCAGTGGAACACGGCTCCATCGGGGTTATGTTGAGGAGGCCTCACCAGAAGACAGACCCCCTCAGACTACACATGTTGTCTTTGTGGTCCATGGGATTGGACAGAAGATGGACCAGGGACGCATCATTAAAAACACTGGAATGTGAGTTTTTAGAAAGATAATTTGATTGTGAATTTGCTTGAATGCACACTGTTTAGTTTTTCTTATTAACTGATTAGAGTTTCAGATAGTGACTTGTGTGACAGGTTCATGTGATTCTAGATAACTTGTTTTGTTCAGCATCATTGCCAACTATGTAACCAGTGTATTTCTGGAATGCACAACAAGAGTTCTCACAGAAAAATGTAGACACTCCTCATTACATATTAACAGCTGTTGAATAAGGGAGCTTTCACTTCATCACTTGACCCCAAAGTCTAGTTTGTTTGATCATTGTGAACACTGCGTAACATACTCAGGCACAGTTTGTTGATCAGTGCCTGGGTACACTTGAAAAGGTGGTCTTGAGTACGATTCATGTGTAATTGACTACAGTCTGCACCAGGTGTGGATTCCACACCATAGCAACAACATAAACAAATGTTGTGTAGATGATGATGCAAGTGTACTTGAGTACAGAACAACATACTAATGTGAATGCTAACCGACAAGGGAGTGGGGGGGGGGTGTCTATTGTACTGAGGCAAGGTCCTCCCCTCCTCTATCCTTCTTTCTCACGTTCTTTGTGTTCTCCCATTCTGTTCTTACTTTATACTTTATATTGTTAATTTTCCTGCTGTATGGTTGTTGCAAGCACAATACACCGAAACTCAAGAAAACACACGGGAACAAGAAAATATTTGCCTAACGCATGAAATTGTGAAATTCTCCAGCACAAGCAAATACAGAAACAGTGCAATACATGTGCAACACAATATAAGGCAAATATTTATAAATGCTTTGCACCCTAATATTCTGTAAAAAATCTAGATGAAATCAAATATATATCCCAAATCAAACAGGACTCATGCTGTCTCAGTGTTAAATCTTAACCTCTTCCAGTACAATTCATATCTATTTTTTAGGGGGAGAGAGCAGGTCAACAGTATATGTTACATAGAACTGGTATATATCCTCTGAAAGTTGGGAAACCTGAAGATTTATTTGGTATCAAAGACTTGACATTTGGAGATTTCTATAAGACTTGGTCAGGAAGCACCTTATTTTCAGTATACCACGGAAGATTGAATGAAGTTGAAGAGTTTAAGTAAACTAACACCATCAATCCACTTTGCAGGCCTGTGCTTCCATGTGTGCCAAGTCTAACTTCTCAATGTGTTTGAACAGCACAAACAAAATTCCATTTCCTCCCATTTTATTGGGGAGCTGGCACAACTTTCAGAGATGGATATCTTTGGCACAAAAAACTGGAACTGTCAGTGTGGCCCGATACCACTAACTGATCCTTAAACCAGTCTGTCGACTTCTTTTTTCGTCTTTCAAAGATCCACTGTTATAATGAGGAACTCAGTCAGTCATAGACATTTGTGCAGAGGCTACAATTAGGAAGTTACAAGAAGAAACCTGACAAAGCAAATTATGGCAGTGTCTTTGCCTTTTTAAGTGTGATACACCCATGAATTCTTGCTAAAGCTCATCAGTTGGTCAGTTTTGAATCATCTTGCCACTTGTCTCACCCCGAATGGCACCACTGTATTTGCCGTGAGCCATGAGCCTTACAGGCAGTAGTACAGAATGTACGGACCAGAGCCATGTGTGTCTCTGTGTCACAAAGTTTGTCTGGCTGCTGCCCACGGCTTAGGCCAACTAAGCAGGTAAAGTAGACCAAGTCAAGCTGCAGAGCACTTTAAGCCTCACTACCAGCTCCCTGTGGATTACAACGTACACGCTTTCCTCAACCAAGAGGAAAGATCAACCTGACATGTCTTGCCAGTTGTTAGTTTTGTCTTTTATTTAGTACCTGTGCCTTTCTGGGTGTTGTCAGCAGCAGTGAAAGAGGGAATTGTGGCTGGTTGATGGCTTTATTACAGTATGCTCTAAAACAAAAACAGTTTATTTTTAAAATCTTTTTTACCTACACCTACAATGTCAAAGGAAGAATTCAGCACTTGTCATGTGGATGTCCAGTCAGTAGTAATGGTAAATGTAGTCAATTGAAGCAATAAATTCCCAGTGAGTCGTATACTGACCAAGGAAAACGAGTGATCTTGTCCCCATTCAAATCATGCATCTGTTTAATAACATATACAAAATTGGATCAAAATCCAGTGATGTTTTCGTACCGTAACAAAAAATATGATGTGTACTTACATAGGCTTGAGCCAACCAATAATGTCATGACATCCACCCATTCAAGCAAACTTTGACACGGAGATGAGGTTCATTAGTTAGCTAGCTAACAACAGAATAGTACATCTGATTATGACCTGCTGATTTTTCAACAATCAAATGTAAATTCCTTCTAACATTCCTTGTCAAGGGCTGGTTGCCGTTAATAATTCTCACTACTGGCAGCAGTACCTTGACTTTGATAGCAGTTCCTTAACAATCCTTTTTTTCTACCAATTTTATAAAATCCTAAATTAAAGTTGGATTATAGTACAAATATTTAGTTGAATTTTTCAGTTCCCTTGTACACGCTCAAAGCAATTTCATAACATAAAAATATAAACCTATTTACAAAAATGTGGGTAAACTTACATTGTCTGTTTTATCTCTTTAGTTTTATGTCTCAGTACCTGGCATTTTTTCACTGTAAACAGTTTCTCTTTGCTTTTACTGTTTAACTTACAATGCAAATATGGTCTCAACAAAGTAAGCGCTGTAGGCTAGAGTGGTAATACGCAAAGTTATGGACATCAGCATCTGGAGCTCACGTGCCATGTATCCTGGTACCCGTAGGCACTGCCAGCATGACTCCACAAGCAGAACTCATCTTTCTTGGTCAACATAGCATGCACTGATGATTTTATTGCTTCGGTTGACTACATTTACCATCAACACTGACTGGGCATCCACATGAAAAGTGCCAAATTTTCCCTTTAAGGTCAAACAAGGGAATCCTTTTGGGTGCAGCACAGAAAGCTCTGTATTGCAGTCCTGAGCGCTCTCAGCATTTAAGTTCCCCTGCAGACACACTTGCATGCACATAGTCCCGTCAAATACTGCATTAGGTGCCCCATTCACAGACCAGCCACCTAAAAGCCTCTCTCAGACTCCATTTACTCACATCTGTAAACAGCCTACCTCACTCTCACTCTCTTTGTGTATTTAGTGTTTCCTGCAAGCTAATGCTGCCCCATATAGGACTAGTGGCATTGCAGCCTGTGTGTGTGCTGCATGAGGGAAGCTGCTGCATCAGTGAACAGCAAAATGGGCGTCATTCTTCTCTTCCCAACGGTCATTAAAGTCTGTGAGTGCAAACACAGACTCCCCAGTCAGTCTGTTGCAGGGCCAGATAGACGTATTACTCATCCACTCGGTGCCTGTCATTATCATACACTGCTGCACAGACAATGTGATGATGGCATTGTTTCTAAATAAAGCTATTTTACTGCCTTTTTGTAGCTGAATGTTTTGGCATATAAGCCAACATACATTTTACTCTAAAGTAGTAAGGTGTGCATTGTGTCCTCATGTACCCTCATGTACTGTGTGGGCTTTGTTGTGTCTGTTCAGGCTAAGGGAGGGTGTGAGGAAGATGGAGGAGAAGCACTTTTCAGAGCACAATGACGAGCATGTGGAGTTCCTGCCGGTCGAGTGGCGCTCCAAACTTGCCCTGGACGGAGGTTAGTGTGTGTTTCTGAGACTGTGCCTGTTGTCTGTTTAGTTTGGGCTTCAAGTGTGAGCAGTTTGAGTGGATCTTTGTTAACACTGCAAACAGTGGATGTGTGTGAGTTGTTCTCATGTGTTAGTCTTTCCTGTTCTACTGCAAGAAGTTAATGAAGCATAACCAGAGTCTCACAGAACTATAATAGTGTGCAGGTAACAGTACCTGTCCTAATCATGTTCATTGTGCAGATGTAGGATAAGATGTATAAGATGTATAATTAACTGAACATGTTACAGGGTTCAACATCAGTTTGTTTGGTTTTTTTTCCCACTTGCTTGGTCGGGCAAGTGGGTCAGAAATCTACTTGCCCAACGTCAGTTTTAATTTGTCCCTAGTAATTATCAGATAACAAAGAATAAAGAAATTGTCATCTTTAATATGTATGTAAGTAAATGAATCAGAACAATATGACAGTATGACAATCCTCCCTCCTTCTCCCCAGATATGAACTTGTTAACTGTGAAGCAATGTGTTTAATTCTTTTTCACAAATAGCCACATCAGGCAAGTGAATGGCTAGATTTACTGGCTAGATTTACTAGCCCGATATGGCATTTTACTTGCCCGGGGCAAGCTGGCAATCCTTATTGTTGAGCCCTAGGGTATGAGCTCGACCATATATTTTACCTTTTTATAAGAATATAAATGTTCACATAGTGAGGTATTCATCCCAAATTCTTTTTTTTATTATTGCATGTTTCATACAAGCTTGGAAAGTACTTTATGTCAACCATTATATTTTCAAGCTCAGGAATATGCTTGAATTTGATTAAACTCCTTGAAAAAAATGCTTCATTTTAAACATTATCTTGTGTTTCACCTACACAATCACTCATGTATGCTAAAAATCTTTTAATATGTGAAATGAAACGGTATTTGACATTCATAGCTCAGTCCTAAGTGACCCTATGAAATAGAGTAAACACAGGTGTTACCAGTGATACTAATTAATGTTTTG
>JAJHUR010132946.1:0-10362 GCA_027495735.1 Lutjanus campechanus | reverse complement strand
TGCATGATGTCATATTAATAGTAAATGAATGTTGGAACAAGAAGACATTGAAGAGAGTGCCAACAACACACATCAAAGAAACTACTTTGTTTTCTTTATTGAGTAGAAAACCACTTGTGATTGTTTGTGGATTTCTAATCAAGACATTTGCAGTGGATGAAGAAATGGAATCACCCTCAGATTAATGTTTGTGGGGTTAGTCACATGTGACAGACTTGATTATTGTCTGTGTCAAATTTTCTTTGTATCCTACTTGTTGCAATCAAAGAGTTTGTTTTAATTTGCTATGGTGAAAGCTGCTGCTTTACCGATCCACACAATCAAGGGCTGTGGTCGATTTGTCCATCGCAGAATAGAATCCATTTATTGCTTTTTGATGTGATGTTTTTGTGTTATTTATGCAAAGGCCTACTGACTGAAACCAGGCTGCCTGATAGGTGACTGGGAAGTAGAATTTGTGATAAATAAGGGAGAGAGATATGACCATGTAGCTATATTTGATTTTGGTGGATTTTGCCCAGTCATCAGCTATGAATTTCACAGAAATTATGACAAAAACAGCCCATTGTTGACTTAATTGATTCATTTTTGCCATGGTTGCACAATAAGGTAAAAAAAAATCCTATTGCAATTATTTTGACAGATATTGCAATTGTGATCTGCTTCACGATTAGTTGAAATCATCATTTTTGCATCACAATTTTCATTTTTACTAGAAATTGCACAAAAGAATATTTAGAAAACCGCCCCTTGTAAATTTTAATTTTTGCTAAGCATGTTGTACATACGGTGCAGATTGCAGTTTTAAGATGTCACTTGGACGGCAGGCATGCAGTATACTTTGGGGACCTTGGATATGTAACGCAAAATACAAGGACAGTTCCACTGCTGCCTCTCCATCTTTAAGTAACACTGTGTGGGTTCAGACGCTGCAAACAGGAGCGTGGACAGACTATTGCAACAATAACAACAATGTTCCTGCCAGTGTTTGTGATTTGGCTGTTTGTTTCCAAAATATTTGTGAAATTCGTACATGTGTCCATTCAAGCACCTCTTGATTCAAGCACAGATTTTCAATGGAACTCTTGCTTGCTAAAAAAAAAAAGAAAAGGAAAAAAAAAAGAAAACTTTGTCAAGAGACATTGTTCTTTTGACTGTGAGCATTTAATGCACAGCATTTTGAATGATATCAGTCTATTTTTCTTGTTAAAGGCACCATAAGCATCAGGGAAATGTCTGCTGTTACATGTTTTGTAGATTCAGCACTGTTGATGACACTAGTTTGAAGCCATTATATTAAAGCTACTGCAAGGAGTTTTTAGCCGGTTATGAAACGGTCTCAATTTCTTACTGATGCCTTTATATGACCTGCACAAGTTAACAAGATCATCTGTGAGAAGATCAGCTATTTCTGTATAGTTTTTCCTTGTTTGCCACTGCGTCAGATTTTCCATGAAATTAGATAAAATGACCCTGTTTCCATTTTTCCAGTCAAAGTTACAGTGAGCAGCATGTTAGCCAGTTTAAAAAAAAAAACAGAAGGACATTTTTATTTGGAAAGTTTTATTTTTGACGGTATGTTTTGTGGTTATTACACTAGAAAAACTCGCCTTTGTCCACAGGGGCCCCCAAATATATATGGAAGTTCCTTGTAGTAGCTTTAATCAAAATAATTAATTGCAGTCACAGATTCATCTTTGAAACTTTAACCAAGGTTAATAAGGAAGGGTCTGCAGCCATATTCAATCTGAGAAGTAAGCGTAGAAATTCATCATGGGTGTATTGAATGAAATGTGTTCTATTTCTGTCGGGTACCAGTGTGTCTCTAAAGTTGAATGAAAGTCCTGGAAAGTCTATTTGTCTGTCTTTAGAGCTGTGCAATAACCCATGCCTGTAATGGATTCTAACTGCCATCCAAAGCACTGTATTTATTTCCTTTTATTAAAAGCATTTCTTTTTTGGATACAATGACTGCCTCTTCTTCTTCATCTGTCACATCCCACAGATAATAGCAGGGAAAAATCTGTTTTTGCTGTCGCGTAGGAGGTGGAGGTTAACATTTCCAGAGGAAGATGCTCTCATTGCTCATTTCCAGGATGATTTTTAGGAGGACAATAGAGCTATTTGTTCGTCTGAAACTCGGATCAGATTCTTTCCGAGGCACCCCCCTGATGTGAATAACAAAGCGGACTTATAGATCATGAATAGGCCGCATTGTTGTAATCCACAAGCAGTCATGGCTTCCACATGAGTTACTAGAGCTTTAATGCTGTTAAGCAACATCTGCAGAGGCAAGAGGCTCACAGATGGGAGCAGTTAGACCAGAGGTGATTCTCATAAATTATGCATTGAGCCCTGCTGTTCAGTGTTTGGCCAGAAGAGGTCAGTCATCTATAGGTAATGCTGGAACAAAGAGCCCTATTGACCATCTGTTGTCCAGTGGCCTTTCTCTGTTCCTGTTTCTATTTATGGCCTTTAACTAATTGAGCCATTTTGACAGTTGTTAATGCTCTTATCTGTAATTGTGTGACTTGATCAATTATGTTTTTACACTGGAAAAAAATGAAATTTCAAGGTATCTTACATCAATAGATTTTTGAGTCCAATTCTGTTACTACAATAAGTTATTAACCGGTTATGAAGCTGTCTCAGTTTAATACCGATGCCTTTATATGACCTACATAAACAAATCACCATCACCAAGAAGAGTGGCTAGTTCTTGATGCCCGCCACTGCCTGGAATTTGCCTTGAAATCAGATGAAACAAGCCTGCATGTATGTTTTCACAGTCAAAGTCACAAGTAGTAAGATTTTTATTTAGATTATTTTATTTTTGACGCTATATTTTGTGGTTACGGTGGTGGAAACACTAGCACTTTTGTCTATAGACGTCTCCAAAATGAACAAAATATGAATGTTCTTAAGTTTTGAATCAGCTTTACCAGCTAATAATCTTTTGTTGTGATAATTTACTTTTCTTCTCTCAATAAATTTGAAGCTTTGAGTTTTAGAAACACCAAAAAAAAAAATGTTTTTTTAACTTGTTGAGTAAACTCATTGAGTTGAAAGCGAGTAATAATAATAATTTATTATTTTCAGTTGCAACCATTTAATTTTCAGCCACCCAAATAATGAAGAGTGAACAATTTTGAAACACATTTTTGGGAGGGGTTAAAGATTAAACTTTATATGAAGAAGAAAAGTAAATTATCTCAAGAGAAGAAGATGGCAAAACTTTGTTTACTTTATTTGAAAACTTGCAGGTAAAATCAGTAGGATTTATCCGAGCTGTTCACAGATGCACCAGAAAGGTACCAAGATGGCAAATACCAACATTTTGAGTTTATAAAGTGAACCGAGCACAGAAAACGAATGAGAAAAATAAGGAAATGCAGGCAGAGGGCAGGGTCTGTGCAGATACAGCCACCCCACGCTTCTAGTCGGTCATAAATCACGACTGACAGGGATTATGTTTATGAGCCTGCATTGTTTTTTTTTCAGAAAATTTTGCATATTTTACCCAGACTTTGGGTTTGATTCAAAACTCAAAAATCTAGCTTAGGCAGTTGCCTTGAAATGATTAGTTTTCTCAACTTTTTTTATTTTTTTATTTATTTTTTTTTACAGTGTAGGTTGACTCAATATGTTAAATTGGCATAAAATACATAAAAGGTTTTACCTGCACACCTACTGAAATATCACAATAATTCCAAACAAAAATGCTGAAAAACTAATTTTCTTTTCTAAAGACTCATGCAGACTATAAGCCTCTTGAAGCCCCACCACCACCCCCAACATCCTCCACCTCTCTGCCTCCTCCTTTCTCCTCATCCACATCATCAGCCAGGCCCAGATCCCCTATCTGACTCTCCTGCTCTGCATTTGACTGACTCAAATGTTTACTCTGCAATTAAAACACAGCCTATAAAAGGCAACGGGTTGGGTGCCAGACACCGACGAGGGGGTCAGAGCATGCAGAGGAGAGTTTATAAATCGCTTTGATGCCTGACTGTAGTCTGAAGGCCCAGATTCCTGAGAGCTGGAGGACTGGAGCTGAGCAAGTTCACCGGGGGACGGAGCCAGAAAACACTGATGATTCATGGGTCTTTGTGCCGCAGACCACTTGGAGAGTGTGTATTGTGCTGCTGCATTGGAAAGAGACAGGAGCCTTTCTCAACCCCTGTTCCCCCCTCAGCTTGTCATTTGTGCGAACATTTGATTGAATGCATGTATAAAATGTCATAATTCATCTGCAGCAGCGAAGACGTGAGCAACAACCTGCAGACGATATTATCTTCAGTGATGAGGAAAGCCATGAACTGCACACTCTGATCTCATGCTGTTGCATTCTTGTACAGTGATCCTCACGCATGCTGTCATCAGATGTCCCAGTGCAATTTTAAATTTGGTGCACGAGGAAGAGAAAACATTGGACACGTGATGTTGACCTGCACAAGATTATTTTCTCATAGTTACAGGGCTATATAGGGAGACTGCTGCAGACAGTTTTAGATGTCTACAGTCTATTAGCAAATCAAATCTGAAACAGTATAATGACTGACTTTGAAAATGTGAGTTTCACAAATAAAATTAGGTGAAGTGACTAAGTACATCTATTCATTTACTGCATTTTAGTTCAATTTGGAAATACTGGTACCTTATTTTCCATCTCCACTCTGTGAGAAGTTGTGTTTTATTTCCATTATATTATATCTCAGAGGTCTATGCTGCACTTTTTATTACTTCTCTGCAGCTGTATGTACTTATTATGCTCCAGAATAAGAATTTATATCAGATAAAATAATGAAATATAAGGCTTTTTACTTTAAAACCCCAAAGAGTATGTGAAGTATTACCTCCACATGGACCAGCTATAATATCACAGTAAAATTCTTCTTGAATATATGTGATGTGTCAGGAATGAAAGTACATATCTGTGTATTTTGGCTAATTACTACACTTAAAAGTCTTCCACTGGGGCTTTTTAGTCCAAAGGCGTAAAGAAAAATTGGAGAACCACTTAAGGAGAGATATTTGAACTGTAAAAGTGACAAAAGCCGAAATGTCTTGTTATTCTGTGCTCATACTCCCGGGGCTTAAGACCCAAAAGGTCCCTGGATGCTGCTGCAAGGCTCAGCAGCACTTATTGCCATAAAAGGCAGCTTGAGATCTTAACTGCATGTCCATTATCCCTGCCACAAACCGTTGAATTTTGTGCTGTGGAGGGTTGCGCTTTGACAAAATCCGCATTAAAGCAGAAATATAAGTGAAAGGATGTCTTATTCTGTTCACATTTATGTCCTGTATTGCTGAGAGTTATTTTAAGGTATATTTTACTAAGCCAAACATGATATTAACATTAAAAATCACATGAATACATATTAGTTTTTCTTGTATTAAGTGAACTACAGAAGTGGGAAATTCTGGCACAGAGTTCTTAAAAATATGTTGAGAGGTAAATATAGTAGTCTGTATTATCATCAGCACCTGTGTTTACAACTTAAGCTCCAGAATAGGATTTAAAGGGACATTTCACCCAAATCAAAAAACACTTAAAAAAAATTCTCTTGCCTCTGGTGCTATTTATCCACCTATAGTTTTGGTGTGAATGGCTGTGTTTTGGAGATATTGGCTGTAGAGATGTCTGTCTTCTCTTGAATGGCACAGCTATGTTTCTTTGTAGTAACTCAAGATAATCTACAGACCCTGCTGTGAGCAGTTTCAGCTGTTTGCTTTCTACTGAACAACACCTGCCAACTGTATCAGTGTGCTAGCAAGCTCAGTGATGCTCAGCCAAGGAAGACGCCATCAATATTCACATTTCGCAGTGTCACGATGGATGAATTAAACACAGAAGACTGGATGCTAAGATGGCAACTATTCCGTCCAATAGGAATGGCTCATCTGGCACATACAGCAAAAAAGTTCTCTAGCTTCTGGGTTTATTTCCTTTTTAAAAAAATCAATTCTCTCAGCTTGAGGAAGATTTATAAAAATATAGAACCTCCATGGATCAAAATTTAGCAATAAAAAGAGTCATAATTGACCTTGTTTGCAGTTCAAGGTGTCTTGACAACAGTGTTAAAGATGTCTCATTTATCAACTGTGGCTTATGGAGAAAATTCTTTTTGGACCACAGGGGGATTTTTCACTGCAATACCGTGAGTGGCCACTGGGGAAAATTGGAAGGTTTTCTCATACAGTACATCTATGGCTGTAGCATAGTCTCTTGTTCATAAGTAGATGCATGTTTCCTTCCGCACTGTGATACGGTTTGTAGGTGTAGTTCTGGGTAACGATTTCTGGAAAGAGAGACATTTCTATGACCGATATCTCCAAAGTTCACCAACTCACACCAAAACTCCTTAGCTGGATAAATAGCACAAAAGGTAAGAGGTAAAATATGTATTTGTGATTTTGGGGGTGAACTGTCCCTTTAAATGTGGGAAAACTTTATTGTATGTTTATAGAAGGAAAGCAGAGGGACAACTTTTATACCAAAAAAAATGCTGTACATGTTAGATTTATTGTTTAATAAATGTCTTTTTTCAAGTTGTCTTTTTAAAATGTCGTGATAAATATCTTATCATGGGCATCTTATCATGGGCTTTTTATTGTAGTATTATCATACCTGTCAAATTCATACTTCAGTCAAATAGAGGGCAGTATAGAGTAACCACTAACCACCAAAAACAAATTTTGAACAAAAAATGCTGTAAAAAGCATCAGATTTATTGTTTAATACAGGACATTTTCTTTGTTTTCAAACGAAGAGTATTGTTATATGTCTTCGAGGTACAGAAGTGGACAATGTGTCATAGTTTTAAATGTCTTAAAGGTGCAATATTAAAATATTGGCCATCTGTTGAATTCAAACGTCAAACAAATAGAGGGCAGAATATTACCAGAGTAACCACTAATTGCTGCTAACTGGAGCTGCCGTGTGCTCACTAGCTCAGTTAGCTGCACAGAAAGCCATCCAGATCACTGGTTGAGTGAAAAACTTCATGTAGAAAAATAATATTTTAAAAATATTTTAGAATATTTTCACATCTAACTTGAATGAATTAAGGTCTAAATTCAATACTTCAGTAGTACTCAAGTAGATTGGCACACAATAGACATCATTGATATAATGTCAAATATTTAGGCTTCACATTCTGTAGTAAATTTTTGAATGAAGGAAAGCATAGGCACTTTAAATGGATGGACTTAAAATGGATAAACAATATTTATATGAACAAAAAAAAATGCTATGAAAAAAAATGTGAATATTTTAAAATATCTGCTGCTAACTGTAGCTGCCGCTAAGTAGTTAGCTCAGTTAGCGGTCCAGATCACTGGGGGAGTGAAAACTGCATGTAAAGGTGGGATTTTTTTTCAGTATTTTCCAGAATATTTCCACATCTAACTTGAATGAATTAAGGGTTTATTTCAACCAAAACACAGCTGGTGATTGTTGAAGCAGTCAAAATACTTAGCATGCTAACTTAGATATCTCTGCTACACAATACACTGACATCTTTGACATAATGTCGGTTAGGCTGTCTTCACATTCTGTTAATAATTTTAGTAAATTTTTGAATGTTTAAATTGTTTAAGTGTTAAAATTGTTACACATTGCAGCTTTAAGGCTGAAATCCAGTAAGTAATAAGTAATTTTAAAAAGGCATGACTTGTATTTCTACAGTGACTCTCTGATTAACATAAAAGGTCAAAAGCGAGAATTAACAGTTGACACACACACACAGGTCAGTGTGTGTGTAAAGTGTGTGCGTGTGAGGGACCAGTGGGGACCAGTAAGCGACCAGCAAAGCTCCCAGTATGAAAGGAAAAGTGGGATTGGAGCAGTGACGTTATCTGCTGCTGGTAGGAAAGAGGGAGGGAGAAACAGAGGGACGGCGGGTGGACTCCATTAAGCCGAAGCCTGCGGGAGGAAAACTGTTTGGGATACTTCACTTCTTCAGCGACTTCTTCGGGGATTTCTCTCTGGTTTTATTGCCTGAAAAAGACTTTATACATGATTTAAAGCGGGGGAACTTGTTTTGTACCGTGTAGTCGACTCTTTTAGTGTTTTTTTTTTACGTCTTTGTGAAGGTGAGTTAAATGTTCGTCCTCAAAGCTTTGCTCGTTCGCCGCTATGAAATATGAAAACGTTTCTTTTCCCACTTCCACATTTCGCCAACCCTTCAATTAACCACTCCTTTGTTCATTTTCACTACTTTATTTGCTTTTAGACACTTCTTTCTACTTAACGTACTCCTTAAACGACCGACTGGGCGAGTGTGCATGCAGCAGCCGGGGGAGCTGTGCTGTTGTACGGACTCTGCTTACATAATTAACCCCTCTGCTCTGCCTATTTGTAAGAGCTCCTTTACCGTTATTTTTAACAGGTGAACCGGCACATTTAAGTGAGATAAAAAGCTGTCAGAGGTGCCTGTTGAACTTGTAGCCGCGGGCCTGTAGCCTTTGTTCGGCCGTGTTTATTGACTAAGAGGCTGTTTTGATCGTCAGGCCACTCTGTAACAGGACAGAGTCGCATCAAAGAGTGACAGATTGGCTGTAATGTGTCTTCAGACGACAAGGCGCGTCTTATTCAAAAGAAAGGGCATGGGGAGAGCCATAGGGATGTGAAACAGTGGATTTGTTCTGATTTTATTCAGCTTCATCCCTCTGTGACTCATCCCTGAGGGTCAAATGTTCATTAATGACCTAAATCACCTCATCTGTTACCATAGTGTTGTCATAACAGTGTGCTATTGTGGGGAAAGGTCTATTGCACTTCACTTGATTAAAAGTAGAAATGCCAGAATGGAGTAAAAGTTCTGCATTTAAATACTGCACTGATTTATCAGCAAGAGTAAGTCCTCTCATTGAGGGGTGAACCCTGGTAGGAGTGGCCATCTCAAATGTGATTTTACATATCATACTGTTTATGGATAAAATAAGCAGATAGAAATGTTTGTTTTTGTCAAATGCAGTAAGGATCAAATGATCATTAATGAGCTAAATCACAGCATCTGTTACCACATTAGTGTTGCCATAACTGTGTGCTAATGTTGGAAAAACTGTTCTAAGGTAAAAGTAGAAATGCCAAAATGAAAAAACAGTGTTCTATATTCAAAATTGTACTGAATCAGCAGCAAACTGTTTCTAAAATACTATGCAAGTATCAGAAATACTTTGACTGAGGGATAAATCCTGTTAGCAGTGGCAATATTACGTGTATTTTGTTATCATGAAATGGATACATGTCAATACAACATCATTACTTTGAGGCAGAGACCATACTAAATCTATAACATTGCCTGCAGTACTGTTTTGTGCTACTAAATGTTGTTAAGTTATATCACCTCATTTGTTGCCACTGTAGTATTGTCATGACCATGTGCTTATGTTGGAAGAAGTGTCTTACCTTTGCTTAAGTGAAAGTAGCTATACCAAAATGGAAAAAAACTATTATAAGCCCAAGTTCAGCATTCACATTTGTACCGAATCAGCAGCAAAATGTATTTAAAATGCTATCAAAAAAGTAAAGTATAAAGAGAGTAAAAGTACTCTCACTGAAGGATAATATGGATATATATCAATATATCAATGGAAAGGCAATTGAAACTGTTCATAAAGATATTAGGGTTGGATTATTTTCAGTGTTGATTGTTTTCTTGGTTAATTGATTAGTTGTTTGGTCCATAAAGTTTCAGAAAATGGTGAAAAATGTTGATCAGTGTTTCCCAGAGCCCAAGAGCCCAGAGCCCAAGATGACATCCTCACATCCACATGACAAACCAAAGATATTCAGTTTAGTCATAGATCAGTGAAGAAACCAGACAGTATTCACTTTTGAGAAGCTGAAATGGGAGAGTTTGGCCTTTTTTCCTTAAAAAAATGACTTAAAATGATAAATTGCTCAAATCCAGTGTGTGGAATGCCTGACAAATAGAGATACTTCATTACTTTGATTTTAAAAAGCATGCAAAATTAACAATATTGCCTACAATTTTGTTTTGTATTGGTAAATGATGTTCACAGGGAACACAGGGTTTCCATGATAAATCTGTAGTCCTGGTCCAGGCTGACATACAGTATCCATGATGACATCACTGTGACATAATCAGGGATACTTTTTCCGACAATGGAAAGATCTATCAAAGAAACAGAAAATATTACGCAACTGTTAAAACTGTTAGAGGCTGAGTTGTACCGACCATGATGACTAGTCAGCTGACATTGATGTGTCAAATTGGTGGATAACGGTAGCTAACACCACAAAATAGTATAATATTATAGCAAAATGTGTTGATGCTTTTGTGTTTGAGATGTTTTAATGGCATAGCATGTGTAGGTGTTGCCCAATCCCGT
>JAJHUR010132933.1:4159-14496 GCA_027495735.1 Lutjanus campechanus | reverse complement strand
GGCCTGCACATTATCAAGATAACATGTCGCATATCATCTCATGAGCTTTTACTAAACACACAAAACATTTTTGGCTTCATCAGTGTTTGCACATAGAAGTTTTCAGTCACTGCTTAAATCAGGTGAGTTACCAGGTAAGAGCAGTTTACCCCTTTGCTAAGCCCCGCCCTTCTTAGTTACTGTTGCTCCGCCTGACAAACCTTCCATTCTCCCTGCATTTATACAGTTTACAGTGATAACGGTGGCAGATATAACCTCAAAAAAAAAAAAGATAAAACTTTGTCAGCTTTTATATGGATACTCTTTCTTTCAGACTGAAGGCGCCTTGAGTAAACTCACCTTCTGGATTTTTCCAGCAGTGCAGCTGCCTGTCATCTAATGTCGTCTACTCTGATGCTCAGGTAGAAGCGAGCTCGGACAGCGACCACACCGAAGACGCTTCACCTCCTCTGTGCTCGACTGTTGCTTCGTCTCAGCTGTAGCTTCGACACCACATCGAGTCTCTCAGTGTCCCAACAGGTGAAGACAAAGAGGTTTGAATAAGTCAGACAAATATAGTCATAGTGAGCAGCCATTTTATTCTTATAGTTGCTCAGAGTTCTCTAAATGCTAATCAAAATATACATTTTTAATATTTTTTATTTAGCCTTGATTTAGAAGGGCTGCAGAGTTGACATGTTATTGTTGAGGCACATCTGATGGCAATATTAAATTGTGAATTCTTGTCTGGGATGAGGGTGTTTTCTGTCACAGAGCAAGTTTTGAGAACAAAGAAATTAAAACAAACCAATTTCATTTAATAAATGACATATTCCATATGTATAAATCCTTAATTGGAGTGTTGGTGTTAATAATTGGTCAAGAATGGGTGTTAGACGACTTGTAACCTGGAATACAGCTGTACAACATTTGAGACACCAGAGGAAAAAACAAAACAAGATACTTACATTTATCTGTGTACTCTGACTAACATAAAACTGGGAACCACTCCTTTCTCTACATGGTTTTTGAATAAATGCATTACATTACTTTTTTGTCTTTTTTTGTAGAAAGTCTCCACTTTTTACTCCTTTCAGCAGTACATCATTTGTAAATCTTCCTCATATGACCAAGACAAGTTTCACAGTAATATAAACTCATTCATTCACTTCCTGGTATTAAACTCAGTAGAAAACAGACCAATAACAGAGGAGGAAGTTCGAGTTTGTGGTGTTTGGAGGAGGGACTCATTCAGTTTAGAGAAGTTTCTGGTTTATCAGTCAAGAAAGAAGAGAAGCCAGCGTTAAACCACCAGATCCTCCAACATGAACGTCTGTCAGACTCTGATCTGCTTCTTCTTCCTCTGTGAGTACAAACTACTTTTATTTTTATCATTCTCTCTTATCTACTTTTCTTTATTTTTTGTAGTTGTTCAGTTAGTTTTGTAGCTTATGTTTAACAGTTTTGAGTGACTTTAGTCACACCTCATATCCTTTCTATTTTTTATATTTCCTCTTCCCGTTTGATTGTTTAGTTATTTATTACTCATTGTTTGTTATTGTTTCTTATTTGCTCTTCCTTTTTGTTGCTGTAGCACTGCAAATCTCCCCACTGTGGAACTGATATAAAAGATTATTTTATACTTTATCTTATATCGATCTACATTGCTTAAATTCATCCTGTTTTGTTCTTAAGTAAAACATGATATTCAGAGTCTGATATAAGTCAGACAGATTCATTTTGTAGATTTCTTGTTGCTTTTTGTTGTATTTGTATGACTGTTGAAGAGGAAGCCTACAGTTATTTTTACTCCGTGCCTGACTGTAGCTGCGATGGTTCTCACTTCAAAATCCCGAACACTCTGAGAAAATGAACTTGAGGAACCAAACACAGAAGCTAAAAACACAAACCCACAAGGAAAGAAGAAGTAATGAAAGAAACGGAAAGAGAGAAAGAAACACACTAAAACACACAAAACAAAAAGAAACAAAACCACAGCAACAACACAAAAACAATGAAAACTCAAAGTTCACTTTCTAGTTTTCACTGGATCTTAACTGCGTCTCGAGTCTTTCAGCAGATGGTTTGTTCACTTGTTCACAAATGTAAATAGTAAAAGAATGATGCAGATTATTACAGAAAAGGAGCAAACTTCAGACATGGATGCACCTTCATTTTTCTGGAACAATGAGGATCCTCTGTGAAGAATGTGAAGAAAAAGAGATTCTCATTGATACGACTGAAGACAGAGCTCAGTGTGACACGTCTGATTCCTCAGTCACAGACTGGTTGAACTGGGCAGCTCCCAGTATGATTCTGTGGATCTGTGTGAATGTGAAACAAATCAGACTTCAACAACTGATGGAAGCAGAAATAATAACTATTGATTTTTCATCTTTTCAGCAGCACTGCAGGATGAAAACACTGGTCTCATCAGTGCAGAAAATCGCATCATTACAGAAAAGGAGGGAGGACACATGAGACATGCGTGTACCTTCTCTTTCTCTGGAAAAAGGAGGATCTTCTGTATGAAAACATGTGAAGGAAAAGACATTCTCATTGATACGACTGAAGACAGAGCTCAGAATGGCAGATACAGCATTGAATATACAGTAGTAACTGGTCGATTATTATCTTCTTCAGTTCTGTATGTGAGCATCACAAACCTGACTAAGTCTGACTCTGGACAGTACAGATGTGGTTTGGACAGAAAGTGGTTTATAGATGGAAAAGAGTATTTTGAACTTCAAGTTGAAGATGGTGAGTTTCTACTGAGAGTCATGAAATGAACTTTTCACTGACAGCTGCTGATGTTTCAAATAACTCAACATGTTTATTCTAACAATTATATTTAGAGCTGCATGTTATCATCATTGTGAAAACTGATAAATGCAGTTTGTCAAATATATAAAACTGTTCTACCAATGGACAAACTGCAGCTAAATATTGTTGCACCAAACACATTAATCTACCACATTTGGCTGTATGATTGTTTGCAGAGAATTTGTTAATTTAATGGAAGTTGTTTGCAGGGATCATCTGATCATCATGATGTCTTTGTGTTTATACAATCACTATCTGATTATTTCATTGAGGTTTTCATGTTTCACAGCTCCAAACACTTCAAAACCAAACTTGACTTTGCAAACTTTTTGACCATCAGCCTCATCAGCCTCCACAGCAACGACGACGACAACACAGAGTTTAATCTCCAGTTCAGGAAGCTCCTCACCTTCATCAGCCTCCACTGAAACCACCGACCAGTCTCAAGGTCCAGGTACATTTACATAATTCAACAAAAGGTTGTTTGTGTATGTGTATGCATTAACTTCAGATCAAATATCCACAGACGTGCTGCTGTACGCGGGTCTGACTCTGGTCGTCATGGTCATCATGTTATCACTGGCTGTGCTGATATTATACAGGAAGAGGATCAGGAAACACAGAGGTGAGGCTACATGAAACACACGCACATAACAGACGCAACATCCAGAACTTAACATTTCTCGTGTCAAACCAGCTTTCACATGTGAAATAAATATTCTTATAAATAACACACTTTGGTAGGTTGTGTGTAATTTGACCTTTGTGAGATGAGAGTTATTCAATGTAATTCTCCTCTGGATCATCAGAGACGTCTGTAAAACTGTTGACAGGAAACTCGAACTGCAAAGAAGGTCAACAAGGTCAATTATGACTCTTTGTATTCTGACTTTTTAATCCATTTAAGATTAATATTTGTAAACCTTAAAGTGCATCCTGTCATCCTAATGTGAAGTAGCAGGAGAAACACTGCTACACATATGCAGTGGGGCTGCAATGCAGACACAAAGCCTCAAGTCATAAAACTTTTCTGTCTCATGTGCTGTGTGAGCAGTTCTCATTCAAATGAGTGAGCGCCATCTTTGAGTCTTGTATCCATCTTTGTGCCTGGTATGTTAGCTAACTAGCTCACCTCTGTATAGCTGTGACTTAACTATTTGTGGTGTGAACAAAAAATAGCTGAAAATTTTACATGATTAAAAGCAGGTGGAAATTTGTTTCGCATTTGTGCAAAACACCTTTAAGGTTTGGTCACAACAGACTGACAGACTTTCACTGCAATACCACGAGTGACCACTGGGAAAAATTGGCTGCAAGGCAGAGTGGCAGTGCCCTATGGTTAAAATAATTATGTTATGTCACATGACTTATCTAAGTCACTTGATATAACCTAATTTTATAAACTTAAATTTTAAAATAAGTCAGTGTTGACTTTTGGTTTCACACAAGAGAAGAACTAATGAGACGTCCTGGGTGAAAGTCCTGTATTTTATTTAAGCATCCATCCACTCAAACCTCTCGTCCTCCTTTGCTCCTGTCATGATTATTACAGCCACTAGAGGTCGCTGTATCACAATAAATATAAATATTATGCTATGCTGCTGCACAGACAACGTATACAGCTGTTTCTCTGGTGAGGACGAGGGATCAGTGATTGTTCATGCATGTTTTTATCTGGCTTCTGATTGGTCGACTGATCCAGAAACCACACAGCCACATGAGAAATACTGGGGCCGCTTAAAAGTCGTTAAACCTAAATCCTGAGTTTAACTTTGATTCCATAGTTATGAGAACATTTTGGTCAAAATGGGCTGTACTGTATGTGTGAACCTCATCTTCTGAGCTGCATGTTTTTCAGAACCTCCTGTGGAAACTGAGTATGCTGACGTCACACAGGTGAGTTTGAGTAAATTAGAGAAATGTCAGAGTCATTAGTCTTTGAGACACCAGCTGATATTAATACAAACCAAACCGCTCTTTCTTTTTACAGGCCAGCAGAGTGTATGAGGAGATCAGAGAGGAGGACAGACAGAGAGGATCTCCTCCTGTAGAAATATCTACAGTTCCCTCTTACGCCAAATACACCAAACCAAATGCAGAGGAAACCACAGACGACTACAGCCTGGTCACTGCAGCCGGTTCTCAGGACAAAGTAAGTTTAAATTATTGTCAGATTGCAGGCTTAGAAAATACATACAACTATAGATACTCTCTGTTATAGTTATATAGATTTATATATCTCTGTCTTTTACGTTGTTTATCATTTTGCTACTCGTTTTTTGTCTTTATTCATCTGGTTTAATTTTTAACATTGTTTTTCATCTTGTTACGTCTCATTAGGTCTTTAATGTCATTTTACACCAAAGAATAGGAATAGAATAGTAATAAAAATAAGCAGCAGTTCTTCTCAAATGCATTAAAACTAAAGTAATGAGCCTATTTTGAAAATGTACAGAGTAGAAAGTACAGATATTTGTGTTCAGATGTAGGGAGTAAAAGTAAAAGAGATGTCAGATGTAAAGTACAGACACCTGAAAACTCTAATTAAGTACAGTAACAAAGTATTTGTATTTAGTTACTTCTCACCTCTAACATCCACTAAAATAATAATGACCTTTGACCTCTGTTTGTTTTCTTCCAGCCTGAAGACGACTCCAGTAAACTCACCTACTCTGAGGTGGATTTCTCCAACGGTGCAGCGTCGTCGCTCAGCAGCGCCCCCTGTGGTGTCGTAGATAACGTCATCTACTCTGTTCCTCTGGTGGAAGCGAGCTCAGACGGCGGCCCCGCTGAAGGTGCTTCAGCTCCTCTGTACTCGACTGTTTCTTTGGTTCAACAGTAGCTTCAACGCCTCATCGACTCTCTCAGTGTCCAACAGATGAACATGAAGTGATTTGAGTGAGTCTCATTCACACAAGAATCTGTTTGTTCCTGTGACGACCTGTGAGAAGTTACAGCTCTATATAAACAGTTAGCTTCAAGCTAAGTTAAGCTTATCTTAAATATATATTAAAGTACTGTTAAAGTAAACTATTTTGGTAAAAGCTAAGTTATAAGTTATCATAATGTATTTGGGTTATAATTTGGGCTTCTCTCAGTTTCAGTTACTCAGGATCATCCACAGACTGAACTGTCAACAGTTTGTATTGAAAATTATTTTCTACTACCAGCTGCTGCCTAATTCTCCTAAGTCCCGCCTCTCTTTACTCTGTGTTCCAATAACAGTTGAGCAAGCTTGATACCCGACAAAACCTCAGTCAACTTTCTTCTTTCCTGTTTCCTGTATTTAGATGTGCTGTGTGCTCAGGGGCGCTGATCAAAGTATAACTTTTACTACGAGCTGATAGCAGGGTGACCTGATGAGAATGGGTGACATTAAGGACGTGGCAGCTGCAGATGAGTTTGTCGTGTCAGAATTATTAATATGTGCAGAATAATTTAGAGTAACATCAGACTGTTTGTCATTAAGCTGTAAAGCTTTGAAACAGGTTTTTTAGATATTTTTATCACAGATTCCTCGACCAGCAGCAGCTGCACGCTCTGTCATCTCATTTAAAACTGGTCGAATGACAATCCATTATTTCTGATACTCTAAAACAGCACAACAGACAAGAGAAAAGACATCAGTATTCTTACATAATTTACAAAAACAAACATTTTTTAATCATTTAAAGCTGGAATTATAGCCTGCATAACTGATTTGATGATATATAGATGCAGTGGTATCTAACAGGTTTGTCTGGAGGTAAAGTTACTGCAGCTAGTAAGCTAGTGTTAGTTAGCTGGAAATGCAAACGTTTGCAGCTTATGTTAGAGCAGATGAAGTCAGAGATGAATCCATTCATTACACGTGTGCTCAGGTTTTTGAGAAACTACAGAAAAGACGTCACCACCCAGACTCATGAAATGCTGAGTCTCGCTCTTCTCAGAGCCTCCTGCACATCTTCAACAGGTAGAGAAATGGAAAGCTTGACAGCTCTAGTTACGGTTGCTAAGCTATGATTGGACAGTTGCTGTTTTGGGGCGGGGCTTAGCAAAAGGGTTTGTGGTGATGGTGTGTAATTTATTTGCCTCCTCCAGCTATGAGAGTCAGTTAACAGTCATAATCTGGAGAAAAAAGTTCTGAATGAAAACTGTTCAAAGATCTGAAAGCTTCACAAGATAAATCTATTTTGCAGGGTCAGTTGGGTGAGTTATTATTGATAACTGTCATCTTAATTTATTTTTGTTAACAGTGAACTATGACAGTTGTAGCTAAATATATAAAATGCATGTTACATTAATTTTAACTTAATAAGCACAAAATAAACAAGTTTTTCCAAGAGAAAGGAAAATCATCCTGTCTGGTGTTGAATTAATTTTCTAAAAGTGTCATTTGTTTTTATTCTACTGATGCACAAAGACTCCATATCCCACCTCAGATCTCCATTAACTGCCAACACAGGCACATGTTTGTAAAGTCCCAAAAAAGAATCAAAGTATCTGATTATAGATATGTTCATTTTTCTCTATCTGCAGGGTCACCACTGCACTCTGCTCGTCTTTAATTGTATAAATCCATGTATCAAGAAAATGGGGTCACACATATCAACAAAACATGTCACATATCATCTCATGAGCTTTTACTAAACACACAAAATGTTTTTGTCCATCAGTGGCTTCATCAGTGTTTGTATATAGAAGTCTTCAGTCCCTGTTGAAATCAGATGAGTTACCAGGTGAGAGCAGTTGTTGATGTTGCCTCTTTTCTTGATACACGTTTGTTTTTCTGAAACCTCACATTCCTGACCCATAATTTAAAACATCACATGTCCAGTATGTTTGATACAGTGTGGAACATGTAGAACAACAAAAATCTCATTTTAGTTTTAACTGTAACACCTTCGAACAGTCAGCTGTAGGCTCTGCAAGAACTGATTCATCATGTTAAAAACTTGCAGTTTTCTTCCATTAAATTGGACAGAACGGCAACATCTGTTTTAATAATAGATGGATAAATAGCACTACAGGTAAGAGGATAAATATGTACTATTTAATTCTTGGAGTGAACTGCCCCTTTTCTCGCTAACGTAAAACTGAAAATGACTAATTTCTCTGTGGTTTCACACGTCTCCCCTGTTCACACCTTTCAGCAACACGTCAGTATTTTCTGTGAATCTTCTTAAATACTAATAACAGAGGAGGAAGTTTGAGTTTGTGGTGTTTGGAGGAGGGACTCCATCATTTAGTTTTAGAGAAGTTTCTGGTTTATCAGTCAGGAAAGGAGAGAAGCAGCGTTAAACCACCAGAACCTCCAACATGAACGTCTGTCACACTCTGATCTGCTTCTTCTTCATCTGTGAGTACAAACTACTTTTATTTTTTATCATTCTCTCTTATGAACTCTTCTTTATCTTTTGTGGTTGTTCAGTTAGTTTTGTAGCATCTGTTTAACAGCTTTGAGCGGACTTGTTACAACTTTAGTCACATTTTTTTAAATTTCCTCTTCCTGTTTGGTTGTTTAGTTATTTATTACTTATTGTCTGTTATTGATGCTTCTTTCTTTTTGTTCTTCCTTTTCGTTGCTGTAGCACTGCAGATCTCCCCTTTGTGGAACTAATATAAAGGATTATTTTATCGTGTTGATCTATATTGCTTAAATTCATCCTGTTTTGTTCTGAAGTTAAACATGATATTCAGAGTCTCTATAGCTGAGATGGTTCTCACTTCAAAACCTCGTCTCATAGATTTAACACAAACAAACCTTTCTTACAGACTAATAAGTAAATGTGTTTTGCTTTATTTAACTTTCTGTTTGTTATAGGAAATTTACTATTTTCTTAGCAACAAAGTCAGAAAATATACATTCGTCTTTTTTTTTTTTTTGTGAACAAGCTCCAAAAGAAGAACTGCAGCAGTTCACACGCACACACACACCCTAAACCTCATTTCACACAGAGCGGCAATCAACAGTCTTTTTCACATGAGAAAATAAACTTGAGGAACCAAACACAGAAACAAAAACAAAAAAGCAAATACAGAAGGAGAGAACGAAAGAAAGAAACAGAAAGAGAGAGAGAGAGAGAGACACTAAAACACACACAAAACACAAAGAAATTCCTCAGTCACAGACTGGTTGAACTGGGCAGCTCCCAGTATGATTCTGTGGATCTGTGTGAATGTGAAACAAATCAGACTTCAACAACTGATGGAAGCAGAAATAATAACTATTGATTTTTCATCTTTTCAACAGCACTGCAGGATGGAAACACTGGTCTTATCATTACAGAAAAGGAGGGAGGAAACATGAGACACAGGTGCATCTTCCTTTCCTATGGAACAAGGAGGCTCTTCTGTTGGAAAACATGTGAAGGAAAAGACATTCTCATTGATACAACTGAAGACAGAGCTCAGCGTGGCAGATACAGCGTAGAATATACAGAAGGAACTGGTTCATTATTTTCTTCAGTTCTGAATGTGAGCATCACAAACCTGATGAAGTCTGACTCTGGACAGTACAGATGTAGTTTGGCCAGAGATTGGCTTCCAGATTCAACCAAATATTTTGAACTTCAAGTTGAAGATGGTGAGTTTCTACTGAGAGTCATGAAATGAACTTTTCACTGACAGCTGCTGATGTTTCAAATAACCCAACATGTTTATTCTAACAATTATATTTAGAGCTGCATGTTCTCTTCATCGTGAAAACTGATAAATGTTCCTTTAAAACCAACAACTATCTGAAAGTGTCACACAAATGGACAAACCGCAGCTGATTTATTGCACCAAACACATTGATTACTAATATTTAGCTTTTTGAATGACAGAGAATTTGTGTCATTTAATTGAGATGTTGCGACAGAGTTCTTTGTACAATCTATACAGTCACTATCTGAGTGTTTCATTGTGTTTTTTCATGTTTCACAGATCCAAACACATCAAAACCAAACTTGACTCCTCGACCTTTTTCACCATCAGCCTCAACACCTCAGAGTTTAATTTCCAGTTCAGGAAGCTCCTCATCATCATCAGTCTCCACTGAAACCACCAACCAGTCTCAACAGCAGCAGACAGCTGAAGATTCAGGTACATTTGAGTGATTCAGATGTATTTTAGTGGTTTATAATTTCAGTTTTCCACAGCACAGAAACATGCAGGACTCCTAGTTAATTGAAACCACAGTGAAGAGTTCCGGAGCACACTTTAGACGAGTGTGTGCATCTACTCATGGACAAGAGGCTTGTGGATGTGACAGATATAAACATTAATGGCGTCCTCCTCAGCTGAGCTGTAACCTCTCATCATTATATTGTTGATACGTCTCTGTGTCGTCTGCTCTGTTGAAGCTTTATTCTGCTCTTAAAGAGGCAGCTGCTTTATTTTTGCAGCCTGATATGATGCGTGTTGCTCCGTCTGTGGTGTTTATAGCTCTTTTCATCTATTGTCTCTACTTTTGTCTTAGTTTTGTCTTCTTTTCTTGCACAGCACTATGACTGTAACTTTGAGTATTTCAACCAGACATGTTTCATTGATCTCTGATGACATATCATGGTCAT
>JAJHUR010132932.1:0-19305 GCA_027495735.1 Lutjanus campechanus | reverse complement strand
AAACGGCCACCAAATCATCTCCAACAAAGTCAACAACCTTCACTTCACTGATGAACAGCATTCCTCACGTTGAAATCCCCAAAACAAATGCGTCCTAATCCTCATAACCATTCTCTCTTCCACAAACACACAAGTAGTTTTTTGCTCATTTTCATGGGAACTGTCTTGTGATCTTGTGTGGCGAGAGAAGAGGCCGGAGCCGAGGCTGAGGTTTGAGACTGGAGAAGGGGAGAAAAAAAACAACAACAGATTTTCACTCCGGCTGAGTTCTGGAAACCTCTCTACTTCCTGTGCACTCTGACCCTCCAGTGTCTGCTTCTTTTTCTTCTCCTCTTTCCCTGCAGTCGTTGTTCTGCCCCCTCACTCATCCAGCTCTGACTACACGCACACACACACACACACACACACACACACACACACACACACACATTCTGCTGCTTTCATGATGAAGCGTGGGTGTTCAGTCATTGTGTGGGCACATCTCATTTTGCACCTACAGTACACAGTGTATACTGTATGTGAAGACACAGGCTACATGGTGGTAATATACAGCATTAAGCCAAAATCATTATCTTATTAAAACTCAGATGTCAGCATACAGATATAATTTGATTAAATATTGATCATTACGCAGGCTGCTGCCTGCAAATCTCAGCTTGAATTTAATAGTGCAATATTTTCAATTGATTGCACTCAAGCGTTCTGGAAAGTTTTCAATATTACATCTAAATTTAAAGGACCAGTGTGTAGGATTTAGTGGCATCTAGCAGTAAGCTTGCAGACTGCAAATATAGACACATGACGGTGCAATGTGGTGGTCTCTGTGGAAGAGCCCCAGCACCTGCCATGTTCAGCACATAGATCCTCTTAAATCTAACACACTGGACCTTTAATATGACTGTGAGCTTTAATGTAATTGACTTCTCTGCCCAGGAAAGAAGCGGCAGTCAAAATACTAAAAATTAATGGGGAAAAGTTGCAACGGCAGTTAAAGTGGAACGGCTGGAAGAAGCTGAAATGGCAGCTAAAGTACAATTAATGAGCAAAGTTAAAATGATAATTGAAAGTTGCACTCAAAACATCTGAGAACTTTGAACAGAAAAGTTGAAGAGGCAGCCAAATGACAGTAAATAGGGAAACGCTGTAATGGAAGTTGAAATGAAGGGCTTAAAAAGAAGTTGAAGTTGCACTCAAAACATCTGAGAAAGCTGAATTAAAAAAAGTTGAAAGAAGCTGAGGCAGCAGTTTGTGAAAAAGAAGCCGTAATGGCAGTTAAAATGGAAGAGTTGAAAGAAGCTGAAGTTGCAGTTGAGGTAACAATTAGTGAGAAAAGTTTTAACGGCGGTTAAAATGAAGAGCTAAAATAAGTCGAAGTTACACTCAAAACATCTGAGAACGCTGAATAGAAAAGTTGAAAAAAGTTGAAGAGGTTCGATTGGTGGAAAAAAAAAAAGTTGTACTGACAGTTAAAATGGGAGGGCTGAAAGAAGTTGAATTTGCACACAAATCATTTGAGAAACTAAAACAAAAAAGTTGAAAGAAGTTGAAGTGGCGGTCAAATTACAATTAATGGGAAAAAAGTTATAGAGGAAGCTAAAACGAAGGGCTAAAAAGAAGCTGAAGTTGCAACTGCAACATTTAAAATCATTGAATAATGCAAGAAGTTGCAGTGGCAGGTAATATAAATTAAGTAAAAAAAAAAGGTTGTAATGGCAGTTAAAATAAAAGGGCTGAAAGGGGTTGAGTTGAGCTTGCACTTAAAGAATTTTTGAAAAGTGGAATAAATTAAAGAAGTTGCAGTCAAATAGCAGTCAACATACAATTAGCTAAACAAGGTGTAATGGCAGTTGAAATGTGAGGGCTGGAAGAAACTGATGTTCCAGTTTAAATGAAAACAATGAATGATGTTGAAGTGTTGAATCAGGTGTAAGCTCTGAGCTGAGCGGAAGTATCTCTTGAAGAGAAAGTACTTAAAGGTGCTGAAGATTCAGTTGAATTTCAAGCAGTGAAATGAACTGCGGTGTCAGTTGAACAGCTGACATCCTGAAATAAATGAGTCCCAATTCAGGAGGTAGGAGGTAGATTTAAAGACTTGCAGAAGAAGAAGAAGAGGAATGGCTGAAGTGTCAGCACTGAAGGCGGTAGGAGTGTCCTGGAAAGTGTTTCGAAGACAATGAATTTAAGTGTGTATCACTGGAAGAAAACAACTCACATTAAACACTTTGGCTAATTTGTAATTTCACTTTAAAAGTTTTTCCCAGCCACTGTCACCCTAGTGCTTGCTCATGGTGGGAACTTTAAGGTCTCTGTAAATAATATTACAATGCTCTGTATAAAAAGTGTCCAATGGTAACTTCTGTTATCTAAATAAAACTGACTTGACGGATTTGCTTTCTTTCTGAGAATGATGTGAAACTGCAACATCAATCACATGTCTGTGTTTCAAGTACAGAGCTTGATTTCCTAAAATAGATTATCTGTGCTTTAGAGGTGTTAGTAGGCCTGTTTTACTAGAGCTAGAGTAGTTTCCCCGTCTGTATGCAAAGCTAAGCTGATCACCTCCGGGTCCCGGCTGTGAAATTCACACACAGACGTAGGGTTCATAAAAATCTTCTAATCTTATTCTCACAGGCAGTGAGCAACGGGCAAAAACCTACTTTGAACCTCATCTTGCGGACATGAAAATGGTTAAAATACGAAATAGCATCATCACAAAAAGAATAAATAAATAAATTAAAAAAATTTAAAAAATCAGCTTCTCAACTATCACACTCCTGCTCGAATCTTTACCCTGCTCTTGAATCCAAGGTGAGCCAAGGATCTGCAGATTCTGCCTGCCTTTTCCAAAATAAAGACTAAAGACGGCGGGGGAACGATGTAGCGAGGCAGCTGGCTGAGCTGCACGCTGGGTCAGGCTAGCAAACTCCCCTCTGCCTTATCACCCACTGACACACGTTCAGAGCCAGCAGCAACGCAGCTGAGCTCTACCCCAGGTGATCCCCCCCTCGCTTCCACTCCCTGCACAGACACCCCTGGCACCCCTTGTAATGCCAGTCAGCAAAGAGGCAGCCATGTTTATGGATGCGTTACTTCATGACGATGCACTTTCTGCTACACTTGACATTTGATGCTACGCCTCCTGCTGAATAAAAACACTTAGCCTATGCAGGAATTTGCTCTTCATTGGGGCGCGAGTCCAAAGTTGTGAATGTAGTTTGAAAGCAGACACGTAGTGTGAATTTCAGTCAGAGTCATGGTGTATATTTTAATGCATTCACTGTCTGTTAAAGATTCTCACTATAGTATCACTGACGGCGCACCGTCCCTTCTTTGGTGTTTACAGCTAACTGCATTTCCCAGAGATCATTTTAGTCAATTAAGCAACATCGATGAATCATCTTTTGCCTTGAATTTTCTCTTGCCACAGTATTGACTTTCAGCCAATCCAACATCTGGGGCCAGGAATGGTGCGAAACAGTAAAGAAATCACAGTACCACTGTCTACACAGGAAACATGTGTCCTGTGAAGACATCTCTTCCATCACACATGCTTTACATCATGTGTAGCTCAGCTGAGAGGAGTGTGATGAGGCAGAGAGAAGGATAACATCCGAGAGGGAAGTTGTGCTACATTTTAAGTTACGCAAGAGCTACAGTTGGTTTATTGGCAGAATGTCAGAAATTGAATAAAATATTCATTAGTACGTTTTAACCTGTGTATGTTCTGCTAAAAATAAGAATTGTTGTGTTTTTATTATCTTAGAATAAGTCCTTTAAATCTACAAACGGTGTGTAACCTCTTTCTCTGAGTTGATGTTGAACTGCCGATTTTCTATACCAGTCCAGAAAAGACAAACCAAACACTGGCAACACTGATAGTTGCAAGGGTTTCACAGCCACAGCCGGACCGAGACCAGCGGTATTCAATTACCAGTGACAAAACAGTAGGCTACCATTCTTTTTCAGCAGAAGCTGGCGACAATGAAGCCAGAAATCAACATCCAACGCTTGACGCCGTGCTTCAGGCACGATGCGTCACAAATCAAAGTGTTGCTGGCTGCACCACCTTTGGTGCGGATGCAGATGACAAGGATTAACTTGAAGCCAGGCAAGATGGATCTCGAGAATCCAGCTGCCACGCAAGGTGACACGATGTGCTTGAAAGCCCCTGAAAAAGCCGGCAAGTAGACTTTGCGCGTACTTTAATTTGTCAAACTGCTTTTTCCCCCAAGATCAAGAATCAACTTTCAAGCTCAAATCTCCATCACCGTACAGTGGTATAATAAGAACAACGTCTCCTGGATCATGACTTCAGTCTGGTTGTATGTCATCAACGTGTTGTTCAGTCTTAATATAAACAGGTGCATGGTGACACAACAGCTGATTAGCTGGTGCCAGAACAAGGACAAATTTTCGCTCCAAACAAGGCTTGTATTGACATCCATTTATGGATAATGGTTCTAGTTAACATTGGTCCAAAAGTGCTGACTGGGATGTATGCCAGGAGTCTGGCACACACACACACACACACACACACTGCATATGTACTGTGTGTTCCTGCATTTGCTTTTAGGCTGAAATCTACACAGTTGGCTCCTTGTAGTTTGATCAAGCCTTAATGGTTAAAAGCCAATGCAAGTGTCTATTTAATGGACATACAGTAAACTGCTGGCTTCAATACTTTTCTTCAAACCTCAATTTCCTTTCTTCTACAGTTGGTCTTGGCAGCGACTCCTAAAAATCATTAAGAGGCTATTAAGGCCTTGATTGACAGCTCTTTCTCAGGCTACTGGTCCCACCCTCTGCTCCACTCAGGCTCTGTCCTCCACTTGTGGATTATCTGGCTCCAGCTACACTCAACTGAAGAGTCTCTGGTTTCAAACAGCATTTATAAAAGCTTTTATGAACTGGCTGTGGATAAAATCACTTGCTTCTTTTATCAGCTGAAGATACAGAGTCACATAACGGACATTTATACAGAAGAGAATGTAGATGATCAAAAGGATAGTTTGGGGGTTTTTTTAAGCTGGGTTGTACGAGGTACTTATCCATAGTAGGTTTGTTAGCCACAGTAGATGGCGGGCGACATGCACCCGGTTTAGGAGTACTGGTGTTGGAAGCTAAGCAATGTTCTGCTCTGGCCTTTTCTGACAGGCAACCACAGTTATATAAGCCAAATATTGTTCTCTCCTAAGCAACCAAACTCCTCAAAATCAGTCATTTTCCCTCGCAGAGGAGTTGCCGGCCTACCGCTGCTTCAATTGGTTAGTTTGCTTGCGTTATTGTGTGATGTTGGTGTTTTAAAGGGTCATCTGTTTTTGCCAAAGGAGTACGCTCACAGCAGTATGGTACGTATCTTCCTACACTCCTGCTGATGCTTCAAACTGCCATATTCCGACTGACTATGGATAAGTGCCTCATACAGTCCCACTTCAAAAAAATCTGAACAACCCCTTTAACTGAAAAGACGTTTGTACTGTCCAGTAGAATTTTATATGCTGTTTTAAGTTGTTATGGCATATGCAGCAAATACGGCGCAACATTGGCATTCATTTGGAGGCATTATGTCTGGTCACCTGACACATGTAAGGCCATTATTCCCTTTCTGTTAGCACTGTTTTGGTCTTCACCAACTCTTGAGTAAAATATTTGGCTCTTTAACGCATAAATCCTCTTTAACCTAACCACCAACTTAAATGGCGCTAAATCCGGGATGCAGCGACGGTTCCCCTGCAAAATAGTGTTGTTTTAGTGTAACATTTTCATGTGGGTGATGCGAGCCTGAGCCTTAAAATGTCTAAATCACCCCAAAAGAGACTGCTAGCTGCTTTATGTTCTTAACATTAGCAATCAGATGCAAACTTGTCATTTTCTGCATGTAGGTTTCTAGCTTGGTGGTTGTTTCCCGTAGCAAGAGGGATTTAGAAAACACAGATAGCAGATATGGCGGATGTCGTCTGAAGTGAACACTAACAAACTGGTATAGATTTTTTTTTCAGTGGCTGCTGACTCAGTCCACAGCGGTACATTCCTTAGCTTCCGTGCTGGTACTCCTCTCTGCTTCTCTGAACTGGGAGAATGTATACCGCCACCTACTGTAGGGAATACACTGACTATGGATAAGAACTTCATACAACCACACTTCAAATAATCCAAACTATTCCTTTAATGCAAAACACTGCATTCAGGAATTAAACCTGACATTTTAACTTGAAAAGAATAAAAAAATATCTCGCCCTTCCACAAAAAAACAGCACCATCTTCATGCTGGTTTGAATGAGACGGAACAACTTCTCTACACACGGTCCTGACCTGAACTACATTATTACTACACTACATGTAGCAGCCGATAAAACATTTGACTGGCAAACTGACAGCAAAAGTCAAGCCTTACTAACGTTCTTCACCGCTAAATTTCCATCTGTAGATATGGTTTTTATGATGTTGTTTCTCACTGATGGCCAGCTGGGTTATTGGCTCACTTATCACCTAAACCACACATGTTAAATGATAATAAGGCAGCCTTAACAAAATACAGGTGCATGTTCAGACTTTATCAGCTTTAACATCCTCCCATTCCCTCCACTTAACGGCTCTCACAAAATATCTAAAATGCCTAAATTGCCCTCATGATTCCCCCTGCTGAATAGAGGAATGGTGGTGTGTGTGTAAGTGCAGTTCACCAGACACATGCAAACATCACACACCCAGCCGGCAGGGCACTCAGACACACACACACACACACACACTCTCACACACACACAGGGGATGTTTTGAGTGCGCTGCAGTGTGGGGCACTGGGGGCCCTGAATGAAAACATGCTGGTAGAGGGATGTATCAGATGCTTGTCCACTCGTGGAAAAAAAAAAGACATGTTGATCCAAGATCTAACTGTGGCTTCTTCCTGAAAAAAAGGCCTGTGAGTTCCAGCCCAGCAAGTGCTTAGCTTGGCACTTTCCCCACCAGTTCTAACTAAAGCCTCTGCTCAGTTTTATGGCGTGTGGTGATGCCTATAGCTGTTTTTGGGTCTATGAAGGCTTTGTGCAGATAACTGACAGTGTGAGGACGACAGCTGGACTCAATGAGCTTTTGAAGGCTGTTACTGATAGTAAGATTTTAACTGAAGCCGTAGAAAGAAAATAGGTTGATATTTTAAACTTGAAGCAACATTAATCAATGTCTTTAAATATAAAAAGCTCATTGTTTTGGTTTCACCGTTTTATTCACTCACTGCTCTCATCAATCTTACTTCCAAAGAAAAGTTTGGATAAGCCTACTGTACACTACCTGGCGAGCAAAAAATTGGCAGACAAAGTTAGCAACTAGCTGTTAAGCATAACAGAATTTATCAACTAAAGGCCCACATAGTTTTCTCAGGAGTTGGTGGAGACCAAAACGACCAAAAAGAACTAAAGGAAATGGAATGACACTACCTGTCGAGCAATAAGGGGCAGACAAAGTTAGCAACTAGCTGGTGAAGATAACAGAGGATTTGTCAGCTAAAGGGCCAGATATTTTTCTCAAGAGTTTGGTGGAGACCAAAACAGAGCTAATAGAAAAGGAGTAACACTCCCCGTTGAGCAATAAACTGCAAACAAAGTTAGCAACTAGCTGGTAAGATAAGGGAGGATTTATCAGCTCGAGAGCCAAATAGTTTTCTCAGAATTTGGTGGCATCCAAACAGAGTGAACAGAAAGGGAATGACCCTACCTCTTAAGCAAGAAATGGCAGACACAGTTAGCAACTAGCTTGTAAACACAATGGAGGATTATCAGCTAAATAGCCAGATATTTTTTCAGGTGTTGGTGAAGACCAAAACAGAGCTAACATAAAGCAAATAACACTACCTGTTCAGCAAGAAATGGCAGACAAAGTTAGCAACTAGCTGGTGAACATAACAGAGGATTTATCAGCTAAAGAGACACATATTTTTTCTCAGGAGTTGGTGAAGACCAAAACAGAGCTAACAAAAATAATAATAGGGTTTGGTACCGAACTCAGTACTTTTAAAAGGTACCAACCAAATTACAGCAGTACTACTGAGTGCTGATTCACATTAAATCAATCTGTGACCAATCAGAGTACCTGACAGCACATCTGAGACAAAGAGTAACTTAGGGGATGAAGAAAAAGAGAGAGCGCAAGACAATGTTGAGTCGAAAGCAACTGCAAGTGTGGTTACACTTTTCAAAACTCGACATAGACAGCATTCGCTGCAATACTTGTAAATACGAAATGCTAAGCTGGTGAGGCCAATAAGTCCAACCCGAGAAGACACCTGGCCAAACACGAAATATATCTAAACACTGAAGAGTGAACCGTGTTAAACAGCCTGAAACCTAAGTCTCTAAGCAGCCACAGCTAACATTAGCACGTTTGCACCCATGCAGCACTAAAGAAGTTTAACCCTCTATGGACAATGAAACTTTAAGTGAAGCACTGACAGCTTCATTGATGTCTTCAGGTGATATATTAGCTAAATGATTTGATAATTTGTTGCTGGAGATACTTGAACTTTTTTTTTACTGTCTTGGTGGATATTAACTTTTCTTTTTTTATTAGAATTAGCAAAGACTCAGCCATGTTAGTCCTCTGCCCCCCTGGTGGCCAAAAGAAAAATCAATGGCTTTAAAATCTCAGGAAATTACAACAACTTGTGTAGTTAAATCAATTTGACAAATGTATCAGTAGTAGCTTTGAAGGGAAGAAAAACATGTCTTGGGAGATATTTCAGAAATGCTTCAGAAATACTCTTTAAGCCCCTGAATGGGCAGGACCATATGTATCTGACTGACAGATGAGTTGCCATGGAAACATAAACATGTAAACAAATTTGTGTTGCTAACTGTAGCTCACAAGCCAAAGAAAAACAGTATTTGTTCTTCAGTGATACTGAGAAATAAGGACGACGGCGACCATGTGGCAGCTAAACTGAATCATTTGCTGATTTTAAACTCTTTAAAATGCTACAGCGGACAAGATAATTGGCCATCTAACCTGCAAACTGAGGCCAGCAGTGCAGTCTCCCCCCCGTGTTTGTTTGGTAGCTTGTTCAGCACGCCAAGGTGTACTGTAAGACATGTGTCCTTGTTTGTAGATAAGAAGTAGGTATTAGCTACAAAGCTAATGTGGGTCATGGTTCAAAGTCTGAGGTTTTGAACCACAGAAAATTACTGTCAGTCTGTGTTAGCCAATGATGGTGAATGTTAGACTCAGATATCATGCAACAAAAACTATAAAATACCTTTAAAAAGTTGTTTCCTTTAAAAGTAGATCAGTTTTACACATAGAACGGGACATGCAAATTATAAAGCACATCTGTATGCTGCAGCAGGAAATACATGCAATTTATTTTCAGTGGGGCTTTTAAAGGATTCGGTGTTTGCTGCAGAACTGTATGGCTTACAGCGGGGTAAAGCTCTGAAACCTCATTTAGATAACCGCGAGATACTGAAACACCAGTCTGCTAAAAACAGAAAATGACTGAGTGCACAAGGTGTGAAAAAAAAAACAGACTCTCAGCCTCTGATATATAGACACAACAGTGAGAGAAAGAGGCTCATCTGCTCTCTGTATTTACTTTCAATGGAATTCCAGTTATGGCCTGTGGAGCTCCACCACACACCTTCTTCAATGATCCTGCTTAATCAGCATCTTCCAAACAGGCCGCAGCCCTCCGCCAGTCATTAGCTACAAGTGAAACTTTTAGCTCTTGTTTCTAATGACTGTTCACCTTAATCCATCACTGTAATGGCTGGCCCTAATGCTCCAAAGTAATCTTCTTTTTATTGTGTAGTAATGTGCTGCTGGTCACTTTCTTCACTCAGGGTTTTGGTCAGGAGGTAAAAATTTGAGTGATTTTTAGCATCAGATCATCATTAATGAGTTTTTTGTTTGTTTTGTAATAAGTCCTCTTTCTCTCGGCCTCCCTCTTATTGCTATTACTTCGGGGTTTTTTTCCTACATTTCTGGTAATGGACACAATTTGGTTGCTGAATAGCATTATGGCTCATTTGAGGCTACGAGTGTTAATAGGTCTCTCCACTACAGCCAGACAGATACATATTGGCCAGTTGTACTGGGCTGATATTGGTCTACATGGGTATATGTTGTCCAATATGCTCGAATATGAATTTTGTTTTATTTATTTATCCATTTTTTGTTTTGATTTATAGGCATAATGTAATGAATATGTTAAATTGATATTCTATTTGGTTTTTATTCATTATCATTTAATGAAAGTTTACTGTGTATATAAACATATCTATAAGAGCCAGACATATATCGGTCAATCAATATTATTAGCCCAATATTATATAAATATATATAGCCTCTCATGGCTATATCTGTCTAAAGTAGTAGTTATTGTCTGATAATAATTATTTAACAGAACATTAAGCTGATTTTTTTTTTTGTTTGTTTTATAGGCAGAATTTTATGTATATTTGATCTCTATTCTTAATTAAAGTTTATAGTGTTTAATTAATGCTGTATTTTTTCTATTTCTAATTATTTAATTAAAGTTTGTGTATATACACACACATATTGTAGCCAGACAGATATATCGGACAGACGATATTATCGGCCGATATTGGCTATTTAAATCTGTATCAGTATTGTATCAGTATGACCTTAACTCTTACATTTCATATATATATATATACACACACACACACACACATGACATAATGCAGGTTTATTTTTATCTTATAAACAGAATTTTATGTATATTTGATCATTTTTCTTTATTAATGTTTAATTAATGTTGAATTTATTTTTTACTTATTTATTAATTATTAACAAAATTCCAAAATTCCAGTCAATGAACTTATCTTTTTTTTTTAAACATAACATAATGCAGATTTTTTATTTACTTTTTATTTTATACACAGAATTTTAATTCTATTTGTGTTTTACTAGTGAAAGTTTACTGCATTTTACTTTACACATATATTAGAGCCAGACAGATCCATCACTCAGTCAATATTATCATTTACACCAGACGAGCAGTATGGAGGCATTTTATATTTTTCCCAGTTGAAAGATTAGGCAATGCTGTTTTCCTGTGAAACAAAAATTAACCCGAATCTCAGTAAATAATAACTGAAGTTTCAGTTTGGGGTGGACTATCTCTTTAAAGTTATATTAAAAAAAAGTTTCAGTTGATAGTTAAACTGTAAAATGTCATGTCTCTAGTGCATGCCTCTGTCAACTATATTTGATAACCACATTGCAAAATCGGTGATATATCGATATCAGATTTTTTTTTTTACTCCCTAGAATCTTTATCGACCACAAAAATACAGTTTTGGTCTCCACCTCCTCTTTTAAAGATTCCTACTTGCATGACTGCAGGACGCCAACTGAAAATGGCGTCCTGCATTTTCAGTTGGAGTCCCAGAAAGAAGAACTTGCACCATCATTCTGAGGAACTGACACCCTAAAGGGAGGATTACCATTCATGTTTTAGTACATTTTGTACTGTCAACCCAAGCTCACCAATTCGTCCGATTTTTTGATTCAAACAACATTTTTGGCCGTATTTTTCTAATAAAATACATTCGTGCTGTGATGCTCTTGCACCTGTGCGTTAAACCTGTCAGCACTTCACTTAAAGCATGGCACGTTATTGCCAAACCCCCCCCTCCCCTCCCCACTGCTCCCATCTACCACCACAACAGGATATTGCTCAGTGGCACAACAGGGTTACGGCTGTATGGAGACATGTAGGGGCAGGCCAGGGACAGAGATGCAGAGAAGAATTAAAAAAGCAGGAGGCAGGAGGAGGCAGGAGAGCGATACGATCTCCCCACCGTGCACAGAGAGAGGGATTGTGTTGGCTTTGGCCTGCCTCATATACAAACACTATATTAACATAACTCTTTCTTTTGCTCCACAGGAGACAGCTCTCCTGTGGAGAGTTCTTACCGGGAAAGAACCTGACACAGGGGTGGAGATAAGAGGAGGGTGGAAAGAGAGGGTGAGCTGATGCTGAAGGGAATGGGAAGAGGAACGGTCCATGGTCAATGAGCAAAACAGTTGGTGCTTGTTGAAATGTGAAAAAATATGGAAATACAGAAAGGAGTCTGGGAGAAATGTATCTTTAGAATGCACCAGTGGAAACTTAAAAAAAAAAGTCTTCATTTCATGACTAAATTGAGACGAAAATTTAAACAAAATTAACAAAAATTACAGCAAGATATGTGCTCATTATGCCCTAACAGATAAAGACGAGAATAAACGTCTTTTCCTTGGTTTTCAAGGCTGCACAGTCATCCCTAATCTGACCTGCAAGATGGTTTGTTACACAGAACCATCTAAGACTTCGTCCTTAGAAACTATTTGGAAAAGGGTAAACACTTTCAAAAAATACTTGGTGGGTGATTGGATGAACCATCTGTCTATCACATCTAACCAGTCCCTCCAGAAAGCTGCGATGTTGCAGTGTCGCAACAATTAACGCAAATTCTGAACGACTTTGCCATTTTTTCCAATCACAACTTTTTTCTCAAATTTGCCCAATCATCATCATAGTTCCCTGCACTTCCACCAGTGTAGGTTTCAATTAACCAACTCAATGTTTTATTAGTTTTTATTTTGTCACAGCTACTGAAAAGAACACAAGGTTTGTCACTGACATTCATGTTCTTTACACTTATATAAAGAATATATTGTATAAATTTGTGCTTGCTTAAGTTTGACCTTTGTCATTGTGTAATACCCCCCAGGTGCACTTCTTCCCAGTGGCCAGATTACTGAATTGAAAACCAGGGACATTTCCACTTCATGGTCAGTCTATCAATAAATTATCCAATCTTATGATCTATCAAATAAAAAAGGGGTACAATTCCAGGTTCATATATTTTGACTATGGTTAACTGTTGTACTGTAATAAACTACAGTGCAGGCCGACTGATAAAGTGGGGTACAAAGTAATTTTGTAAAAGATGGCTATCGGTGATGTTGTGGATTCACTTTTTTTCCCCACAACAGTTTTCGCTAAAACTACTGCAGGCAAGTCGTTAGTAGAAGAACGCTGCGATTCAGACATAAACCGGTAGGCTCTGTTGCCCAGTCTTTCTTGTAGCCTGTTATAAACACACATTTAAAAATGGGGACATTTACAGGGACATCAGGTCACTCTAACATATCATTAAACTTAACGGCGCCATGGTTACGGTAAACATCTACTCCTTCTAAAAGCTTATTTATGACTCTTTGCAACTGAAAAAAGACTTTTCGGTGAACATTTAACGTAATTTATTATTAATTTTAGCTTAATGTAAAGTGAATAAATATGTTTCCCAGAAAACGTTCGTCTGCCTGCTGCAGTTTGCACATTTTTATAACTGCTGATTCATGAAATCGAAGTTCTACTGATTGAAACATGACACCAAAGACCTCAGTAATATATAAAAAGTCTGTTTTGTCAGGTAATAAACATTATCAGCGTTTGATAACTAATAATGACTAATGCATTCATTTTTTTATGATATGAAAAATGTGTCAGTAACACGTTCTCAGCCTAGATGACTAAACATGGTTCAAGGTTTGCCTACTCCTCATCGGAGGTTTTTACAGCCAGGAGAAATATCCTTCAGCAAAATCTATTACAGTGTCATGAAACTGTCAAGAAATTTGTGACTAAACTTATGACTAAGACGATGACAAAGTAAGAGTGCCACTGACTAAATTTGGACTAAAACAAAGCAAAAACAAAAGACTTCTGGTAAGCAACTAAGACTAAAACTACATCTAAAATCCTTGTCAAAATTAAAACTGGAACGTACTGAGTAGAGATCCTTTGGTTTAAACAAAACATGAATCAAGGGAGTCAACCTTCTAGTCATCCCAACCTTGGTCATATTCTCAGAACCTACAGTACTGAATGTTTTGCGGTGTCAGTCGTTGCCAGTTAAACAAGGAGCAACCATCTCTTTCTATTTTGGTGCACTTTGGCGATCAGGATGTGCAGTAACAGACAGGGTGAGCAGCTGAGGGAGGTTGAAAATCTTTTGGAGCGCAGCAGATACAACCGCAGAGCTGACAGGGATTATATGCTGCATCACAAGAATGATAATAACAGACGAGAGGGAGGCTGCTGTGAAACTCAGGTGGCTCAGAGTTTAGGTTGGCTAAAAGCACTGTTACAGCTGAGGAAGGCACTTGTTCTGCCTCAGAAGGGGGGCGGACAGAAAGCTTTATCAGCAATATGTCTCCCCGCAGTGTGGCTTTAATGACAAGGTCCAACGCGTACGTGTCTGCTGCGAGGGCCCGAAACACTGACACTAAACTTCCCCGCCGCCCCCCGATGGCATCAAAGTCCAAAGTGTGAGTTGTGACGGTGCTGAGACATGACGCTTCCTCTTGGATTCTTGACCTTTGCTAGCAAAGCATGGCATTTTGTGCTATCAACAACACATATTTGCAGGCCTTCAGCCTCTGTGGCCTTGGCCTGCCTTCTAGAGAGTCACATGACAGGGAACTGTTCCAAAAAGATGTGTTGTTGCACAGCTAATCTCATTTCTCAATGCTTTGTCATGATCTTGACTTTAACTCTAGATAAGGCCGATGCTATACGACTTGGACTGTATCATTTATAGGCCATAATCAAAAGTATTGAGATAATTTAATTTCCCTGACTAACAAGATGTTTCAGTTTATATATTCTACAGGAGCACAGGCTTTACAGCAAGTTGAGAGTGAAAAAGCTTGCCTTTGTTGTAGATATAGCCTTGAAAACATTGCAAGAGACCTTTAGCAGCTTTAAATACAGTGGTACACCATGTTCCATCACTGCCATGGGGCATGTTGCCACACAGAGGGCCCATAAAATAAGTCTGACCCTTTATTTTCATCCATCTGACCCTGACAGCCTGGGGCTGGACTGGCTTTGATTGATGAATGACTTGCAGGCTTTAAGGACTTACTGTTGTTGGACTTCAGGTCCCGATGGATGACGGGGACGATGGCTTCGCTGTGCAGGTACAACATCCCTTTGGCTATCTGCACGGCCCAGTTGACCAGGACGTGCGGCGGAATGCGACGCCCCGCCAGCGCCCGGCTCAGCGGACCACCTGAGGCGTACTCCATGATGAGGCACAAGTTGGGTTCCTGGAGGCAGACGCCTTTCAGGGCAATGATGTTCGGGTGAGTGAGCATGGCGAACAAACGTGCCTCCTGCCTGACGTTCTGCGCCGTCACACTGATGTCCTCATCCGGGTCTTGCCGGGCGGCCTTCACGGCCACCAGTGCGCCTCTCCATGTACCGCGATACACCTTCCCGAAACCCCCAACCCCGATGACTTCCTCCAGGCTGAGCTCCCGGAAATCCACCGCCTCAGGTTCGAACTCGCCCACCACAGCCGGGCCGAGCTCAGCCACCACACCGGTTCCCGGAAGCTTCCCGTATCCATTGGGCTTGAAGGAGCCGTAGTTGGATGGGAAGATGCCCACCTTGTTGTTGACCTTCCCTGCCCACCAGCCTTCGTCCCCTGATATCTCAGAGTCAAGAGACAGGACTTCCACCAGGTCACCTTTACGCAAGGTGAGCTCATCTTTACAGGATGCCTCATAGTCGAATAAGGCCGTCCACACAGGGTTGGTGAAATTCCCTTTTTGTGATTGTTCCAAATTTTTCCAGTTCGACAGTGGGCCACGGCTGAATATGTTCTTCAGTGGCTCCATGGAGCCTCAAGCAGATGTTTTGACTGGATCTGATTTAGCACCCCAAGGGTTTGAAAATAAAGTACAAAGGAGTACTTTATTGCGCCTCGCTCCCTTTCCTGTCTTTCTTGTTGGTTCATCAGGGACCAGTGAAATGTGTTCAAAAGCTTGACCAACAAGTGGGCTTCAGGAGAGGATTCAGAGTTGACTGAAAGGCAAGTGTCTTTCATTCGTCTTGGCATTAAATGCAAAGCTCTCCATTTGAAAATGCAGAATGAGTCAAGATATTGTTTCTGTTTGATTTAAATGTTTCAAAGCTCAGAAAGGCAGCGCCGTCTCCACTGAATTTCTCTCTGCTCAAGTGATGTGCTCTCCCAAAACATGGTTTTGAGCACAATATCATTTCACCGGCCTGTATTTAAGAGGCTCTTGAATCACCTCATTATGGCTAGATGAGCTCTTCTCTTCCCTCATTCAGACTCGCCACCTGTTGAGTTCTGATTTTGAAAAGCTAAAAGTGTGAGGACGAAAACAAAACCGCCCAAAACTTCGAGTGTTTTACAACACTGTAACTCCAAATTAAGGCTTCCACTACATTTAGCTGTCCATTTTGAGTTTTTATGTATTTTTAGCCATTAAGTGCAGTGGCCACCACAAGCAGGAAGCGCTGAGAAGCGGAGAAGAATAGCAGGAAAGGAGCATTCAGTCCGGCCAACCAGTGTTTTACGACGAGTTTCAGGGCTGACCAGTTCGCATTATTAAGCCCAAACTTCCAATAACCGCGTCTGCCCGCAACTTTGCGGCGCCCGGGCAGGAAACCCCGCATCCCTCTGAGTATCCATACTTACGGTGTTATTATCAGAAGCACGCAATGGGCTGGTTTAATCACCGCATATAAACTTGGGAACCGCCGACTCGTTAACAGGAAGAGCTATCCAAACCTGCGTGACTTTCCTTCCCACAGAGAAACACGCAGTAAAAACAAATCCCGTTAGTTCCTGAGTGGAGTTGAGAGCGTGGCCTGGTCCAGCTCGGTGGTCTCGGTGTTACAGTCGGTGTCCAAACAGGGGGATAACTCCATCAGGACCTGCGGTGGTCACCCTCCTCTTCCTCGGTCAGCGTTCACTCGTCAGGACCTCGAACCACTTCTACGTCTGTGCTTACAGTCAGTGGAGAGGGTGGGGTTTCAAAACTTTTTCTCTCCCAACAGGAAAAGAGTCAGATGACAGGCCACCGTCAAGACAAACGCAACACACACTTACTTACATATCCGGTTCTAGCTGTCAAAATAAAAGCGAGACAAACAGCGCACCTGGCTATGACGGACGCGCGTGGTGGGAGGAATATTTTGAGGAAGGAGATTTTTGTTTATTTTGCATTTTGAGAGTAAAGTCGAAATGACAGGGAAATTAAGAGAAACTTTTTTAGGTTAAATAAATCTGAGGCAGAAGATATTTATTTTATTTTATTTTATTTTATATTTAAATGTCGAGAAAAAAGTCTAACTTTCAGTGTTAGTGGCAGGGAAACTAAATAAAACTTTTTTGTTTCTAAGGTGGTGCCAAGCATTTATTTTTAGAAGATTTTTGTTTTGTTTTTTTTGTAATTTGTTTGACTTTATTCTCTTGTAAAATAAATAAATAAATATAATATAATATTTTTTTCTTATGCCTGGCGCTAATAGATCCACTGAAAATTCAACTTTATACTTTATAAACAGTCTGACTTTACTTTTTACTTTTTTATACACAAGGAGCAAAAAGGGCAATCAGAACTCAAACATGGCATCACATAATATAACATAAAATATAAGCATAATAAGAAACAGCATAAAAAAGCAATTATGTTTCTTACAGTGCTTATGTTTCATGTGATATTATGTGCTGTCATGTATGGTTTTTGATGGCTTTATATGCTCCTTGTGCATAGCAAATTCCCTTAAGGGCAATAAAGGTTTCATTCAGCCACTGTCAACATTTTGACTTTATTCTCAAAATGCATAAATAAATGAATAAATAGATTAATAAAGAAATATTTCTCCTATCTTTTTGCCTTAATGTGGCTCGAGTACTCAGTCGGAAATGTTTTCATTCATGGGAGCAAGACATTAGTAAAAGTTTTCATAAGTAAACAGTAACTAAAGTGTAATCATTGAATCAAATCATTGAATTAAGGTGAAATCCCTATAGCCTTATTAGAATATTATTTAGATAAATGTTCTACAACTCTGATTAGATGGGATGTTATGTAGCCAATGGTAAGAAATTATTGTTTATATTGTTTATTTTGAAAATAAATTATTAGAAACTCAGTGATCAGAGCTTTATTACATCACTTGAGTAGATTGTAGGTCATGTTTGCTTGATTTGATTTGCACTGCAATAACAAAATTAAAAAATGTGATGACAATGCGATTTCAAGCACTGTAAAATTTCCCATCAGATTAAAGCTGCATCATCAAGAGTATTAGTTTAAAAACTCTGAAAATAAAATAAATAAAAATTTGGACCTCATTGCAGAGACATCTACTGAAGTTAGCTTCATGCTATCTTCCTGTCCATAAAGTCACCCTGTACCACTAAAGGCGATATTGAGTCTCTGAAGCATTCAGTGAGCATTCAGCCCTCAGTCCAACAACACCAAAGTGGTTTTCTTGCAGGGTTTGGCTCCTGGCACCCTGAGGCTGAACCCACCATAAAACCCTCTCAGGCCTCCAGAGGTGAACCCTGACTGATGCCCAACCTCCACTTGCTCCTCTCCAACTTCATGCCTCTCCTGTACCCGTTTGAACCTGTCATGTCTTTGTCATCCTGGAGTCAGAATCCTGGTCAGAGTCACTGTAAATCACCTCAGTGCTGTATTCCCTGTCGTCAAATTGGCTTGTGAGGTTGTGTTCAGTCCATACAAGTTGCACTGACTGGGACGCTGTTGTGCCACGCTCGCTGCGCTACGGCAGCCACAGTTAGCAGTATTTACTCTTGGGAAATTCAGATGGCCATTTTTTTTAAGATATTGCACATTATTAAGTATTATTTATTTCAACATTTATTTTTTTCATAAAAGTAAGAAAGTGATTTGATTTGCTGTTTATGGAGTAGTAATTATTTAGATGTGTGCAACCCACTTGTGTAGTATGTGAGACTTTTATTTTGAATTAATAGATGTCCTGTATTTTCGTGGCTATTTCCTGTTAACTTCACACTGCTACATGGGCCAGAGCGCTGGAGGTTTGTCAAGTTTGCAGAAAATACCTTAGAAAATAACAGTACTGGGGAAGTCATGGCCTTCAAATTAAAAGAATAACATTTGTCACATCTCCATAACATTAATAAGATATCAAAGTGTTGAAATGACGAAGATAGTAATTTTATTATCTGGGCATTATATTATAAGGTTATATTAACATTTGCACACTGTTTTAAATGATTTCATTTACTAAAGACTTACACTTGATCACGCAGCAGTTTAATCTGACTTTTATTTTGAAATGCACATGTTAAGTCTTATTTGTGTATCGTAGCTCACTTGACATTGGTGGTAACAGGTGGTAAAGGAGCCTGAGAAAGTAAAAATGATTAAAAATCATTTAACAAAAGGTAATTGTGTGAAAGACAACACACAGCCATTAATGAAATAATA
>JAJHUR010132930.1:0-49696 GCA_027495735.1 Lutjanus campechanus | reverse complement strand
AAAGGTGTCATATGTCTTCTTGTCAATTCGGCATCAATATAATCCAAAACTGTATTTTCATCCAAACTTTATATTTTGGATTTTTTTCGCCCCAGCTCTTCTAGCCTCTGTCTGTGGGAATGAGAGGCAACGTTTCAAACTTAAGATTTATTTTCTTACTAAAATAAGTGCTGGTTGGAGGATCAGATACGTGCTGAATTAGACATCAACTCATAACACTGGTTATTAGCCATCTGTGATGTGATGGTGTTTGAGAAGGTTTTTTGGTCATTACCAATGTAACAAATTAAATTAAATGTTAAAAACTGTCTCTCTCAAAACTTTTGTCAGCTAAACTCAGATAAATCGGAGGCCATTATTATAGACCCAGACTGTACCAGTGAACATCTCTTATCTTACTTAGGTTTTCTATCAAGCTGTATCAAAACTCATTGCAGAAATCTGGGTGTTATTTCTAATAATAATGCATTTTACACATGATTTTTTTTTATTCGGCACAACCTCTCCAAAATTAAACTAGTACAAAATGCTGCAGCCAGACTACTCACAAGATCCAACAAGACGAGTCCAGATAATACCTATTTTATCATTTTCATTTTTTTCATTGTCTACCTGTACGTTGCAGAATTGATTTTAAAGATTTAATGCTCACTTTTAAAGCACATCAGGGATTTGCTCCTGATTGTATCACTGATTCACTAACTGCTTGATTTACTAACTTGCCTGAATGCAGCCTGAGATCCTCCAGCAGAGGTCTGTTAGTAATTCCTAGTTCAATGCTAAAAACCAGAGGAGATCAAGCTTTTGCATTCAGGGCTCCTCGACTCCCTCAGGCAGGCTAGCTCTGTTTCTTCTTTTAAATTTCTTTTAAACGCACTCTTCTTCAGAAATGCTTTTTCTTCAATTGATTATTCTTTTTTTTAAACTTACTTTTATTTTGTTGTAGCAATTAATACCTTACTGTAATTTTTCCTGTGTCAACTTTATTTATTTTGTAAGTTCCTCTGTTTTTATGTCTTTCTAAAGCATGTTGTAAATAGTTTTTGAAAAGTGCTATATAAATAAAGTTATTATTATTATTATTATTATTAATAATAACCACCCGGTTTGTTGTATTACTGTTTGATGCTGGAGAGAGTGCATACCCTCAGATAATGACAACATCCAGATGACAAAAGGGCTGAGTTAAGACAGCTCGGATTGAGTTTTATAACCACCTATGACTGATTGTGGAACTTTTTTTTGCAGTAAAGATTCTGTCTCAGTGTAACTCAAATGTCTAAAACTAAATGGTAAATGGGCCACATTTATTTGTGCTTTTTCAGTTCCATGAGCATTCAAATCACTTTAAAACACATGTCACATTAACCCTTTCATGCACATACACCTGTGGCAGAGGCTGCTGGTGCCTCTGCTCCAAAACTAACCATTCACACACACACGCACATTCATACCCCAATGGCTATGCCTTTGGGGGCAATTTGGGGTTCTGTATCTTGCCCAATTAAGGATACTTCGACATGCAGACTGGAGGAACCCAGGGGATCAAACCTCCGCTCCCACAATTAGTAGACAACCTTGCTTATGCTCATATGCGTATTAAATACAGTTAATCCAAATCCAAATAAATAATTTTTAAAAAGTCTAAATTGTTGGTGATTTGTATATTTTAATATGATATCCGTTAAAAGGTTTGGCTCCTTATGTAAAAAAAGTTGAACGATCAAAAAGTGTGAATGCAAAAACACACATTTGCTCCCTCAAGTCTAATAGTGGTGATGCAGCTGCCCCGCTTGCTCCACTGCTGAGGCGCCCGTGCCCCACAGTTTGGATGCAGGAAGGAAAGTGATGAAGGAGGCAAAACATGGCAGGAATGCTAAAGAAGGTCTTTTTTGACAGAATCAGGATTTATTTTTAATGTGACATTTGAACTTTCTTCCACATGGGAATAACTGCATCATGCATAGACAGGGGAATAGGTCAGCCACAAGTAAACAAGACACCACCGACGTAATTCATTTTGGAGCCAATAAATTGATTCCTGTGTTATTTAGAATCTGCATTGTGGGGGAAAAAAAAAAGAAAAATCCCATCTCATTCATAACATCGGTCTCATGAAGCATTGTACCCGTGAGTGGCTGTTTGAGCAAACATCTGGAAAACAAAACGTAATGTGTGTTATGTGCTGCAGTAGTGGACAATAAGGAAGCCGCCTACACCACAATCACAGCGCCATTATGTTTTCTTTAGTGGCCTTTTTTACTGAAATCAGCTTACTTTCTGTGCAGCTCAATAGTGTTTCAGGAGCGACAAAGGGCCTAAGTAAAGTGATTTTGTGATTCACTTGACTCACACATGTTGAGATCCCATCTGTCACACCTTTGTCCGTCTTCCCCCTCTTAACTTCCTGTCCCTAGCGAAAACATAGCATGCTGTCCATTCAGACACTCAAGTGCTATCTAAAGTCCTGAATACACCGGTGATTGATTTTCAAATGTTCTGTATGGAACAAACTCAATGAGCAGAGAGACACAAGCAGCCTATTCTTAAAGAGTGGTTGTGTTCTATATTGTCCTTACTGTCAACAGATTCCATGAGAAGACACAGTGAACTTATTCCACTAAAAACAATTTCCTGTGTAGCCAAAGCTTGATTATTCCATTGATGTCCAAAAACTATTATTTAACAGCGTTGGTTTATTTTGCGTCAATCCCACATACACTCTTTCTCCGGTTACTCTCCAGTTGATGCAGTCCAATAGCACCTCTAAAGCTCACTTTGTATGTAGTTTGTTTAATCCATACAAAAATAAAATGTAAAACCTTCAAGTTGTGTTTTATTGGCGGGCTGTGTGCAGGACTATTTCTTGAATGCGACTTCCAGCCGTCTGGTGTTTGGTGTTTTCGTGGTATTTTTTGACTGTAAGAAAAATAACACTGTTGAATAAAGAGTACAGAGTGGTAGCCCTTGCTGCAAACAGTTGTCAGTTGATCCTACCTTTTGGAACCTCAGTCAACTTTCTCCTTTCCTGTTTCCTGTACTTGGACATGCTATTTGCTCGGCAGTTGAAAAGAAAACCAAATTTTAAAGGAGCTCAAAAGATGTTTCTGTGGGACCTGTAAAAGTCACATACGTATAGCCAGATCTTAGCCATTATTAGCAAAACACAAGCTAACTAGTTAGCTAATCTGCATAAATCATTCACTAGCTAGTTAGTTAGTGTTTTGATCTGCAGCAAAACACTACCTCACATGCTAACTAATGATACTACATCTACATCTGTCATGGTCATGTCTAGAAGGGAACCCCAGACACCTGAAATATCTCACAAGTGATCATTTTAACCCAAACCATGATCTTTCCCTAACCCTAAACAGGTGAGGTTTTTTTCTCGGCCCTTGCACATACCCAGATCTTAACCACAGTGCTGTCACATTTTAAAATAAATTTAGTTTGTACATGGTGCACAACAAAGAAATAACATATAGTATGCAATTTTTCAAAATTTGAAAACGGATTGTTTTGTATCTAAAATAAGCACAGACACTTTGTCATAATACAGTTAACATTGACTAGACACTGACTGACAAGAGTAGTTTTTTAAAAAAAATCAAAATTATTGCAAGGGCAATTCAGTAGTCCCTACCTATTTGTAGGAATATCCCTACAAACTTGCTAATTATAATAAAAAGCTGGGAATAAATACATTTTTCAGTGAATAGATCTTTTGGTCATCCTGGCTCCCTGTGAAGCCGATGGGCAGCAAAACAACATCTTTAAATCTGAAGGCTTCGGTTAAAGCAGGGTGGCACCTTTGATGAATACTAGCCTGTCCTGTGTCTGACGTCCAAGGCTGTGCAACTCTGTCGGTATCTTACAGAGCTGTGACAAGAGTTCAATCACAACAAAACATGATTGTCTGGTCCTTAGATCAACTCTGTGCCGTCTGACCTTTACAACCTCCCCAAACATCGCAGAGAGACAGTGCATCTTCATCCACAACCGCAGACAATTAGGTTGGTGGAACAGACGACCCTGTCAGTGCTGCTCTTTACAGTAAACAACGACTGTGTTGTCATCCCAGGAGACCACACACTTGTCTGGTGTCAGATTGATACAATATGGCCCAAATTCAGACCGAATTACAATAGCAGACAGAAATGGCAGCAAGCCTCAACTGAGCACAACCTCATTAGTAAAGATAAAAGCTGGAGAACAATAGCTCTGACCTAATGGATTGTGCTTCCATTTGACCCCAACATAATGAAAACAACGTTATTAGTACTGATACAGGTGCATCTCTCTTGGTAGTGACAGCAAATGAAGATGTGGGGTATTGTTTTGCGGCTACAGCTTCACCACAACTGACAGAGCAAACAGGACCTTCCCTTCTGCTGCCTCCAGGGAATAGGTCAATGGGGAGAATCACCACCTGCTGCTGCAGTCACATATCAAAGGGAGTTCCTCTGAGATTCGATTGACTACTCAGGTGGTCTTTCCAAGCATGAGACACCCTCAACAAGACAGTGGAAAGATGCAGATTCTTTTCTGTATGCATCTATATGCTAATAAGTAAAACTTTACACAACTTAACATTAGAGTTCCCATGAAATAAAATTAGATGTTTAGGCATTTTTATCACATATGTATTGCTCTATATGATACCTATACACCAGTATGTGGCTTAAAAATACAAAAAAAGTCCTTTTGTAGATAATCTCAGGTATAATAATGGTGTTTCAGAGTTCTTTTCCTGAAAAATAAAACTGTTGATGACTCATCTTGCATGCACCAATATTGCATCCAATGCTTTCTTGCTTATGACGCAGTCGAGCCTGGCTTCATGCGTTCACCGTAGCTGACTGAAGTATTTCAGGGTAGCAGGTCTCGCTGTAAAAAAGCACAATTTATTCACTGATTTGGGTGAAACTGAATAATATTTTATGTAGAAAACTGATGTCGCACAGCTACTCAGTTTCAACGGTAGGTTATTTAATTACAGAGTTTCCTGATGGACAGATAGCGTCAGCTTAGTTGCTAAAGTAGCTCACTGTTAGCTGCTGTTAGTGGGTTTGGCAGTCTGTCAGTGAACACGGCTGGTCACTGTGATGAAGACAACCTCTGAGACCGACAGGCAATACAGTACTCAGGTCATTCACAGAGTTTCTTGATGGAGAGATAGCTTGACTTGTTGCTAAAGTAAGTCAGATTGCCTCTAACTGTCATTGGCTCAGTTAGCTGGTGCTCAGCCTTAGAAAAAAAAATCTCCCCCATTCATTCATTTCAGGACATGTGAGACAGAGCAGGATCTATTATTCTAGTTGTGGGGGTTAATTTTCGCTTCTTGAATTGGCTTCACATGAGAGCCTTTTCATGGAAGCCCCAGGGGTTCATATCTCTGATTGTTTCTGTCATTCTTCAGATCCTGAGCCATCTTTGTCCTCACGATGAATGACGTAAATTGGGGTTACGTCTTAGTGTTGAAGTGAAGGGGTGGAAAAGGTTTACGTTAATTTGAAATCAGACCTCGGATCTATGTGTTGCTCATCAAGCCCGTCAATTGCACTGCCTCTCCCATTGATCACTGTTGATCACTGTGGCAGACGTAAATAGCTGCTTGACACCTCCTTGAAGTCCACCCTCTGATTAAGAGCCCAAAAAAGCCACAAAAACAGATAAAGTGTGTGCTTCTGTTTGTTTGCTTGTTAGAAGGATCAGCTTCTCAAGCAACAGAATACCTGCTGTGATATACAATACATATAAACACACCATCTTTATGACAGTATGCTAATATGGTAAGAAGACAGCAGAAATTAGACAAAAAGAGCAACACCATGAAGGTGATCAACCATGTAGAAGAGGTTTGATTACTTTACATTGCTTTGCTCTTTGTCCTTCTTGCAGGGGCAATAATCTGAAAGTAAAGTTCAAGTCATGCTTAACAAGCAAATTTCTAGTCGGTTGCACATCATTCAGGTTGCTGAATGCTGACCAAAAAAGTGAGACAGCACAAACATATTTGGGATATAGTGCTAAGCAATACCTGCCACTCTCACTGCCTTATCTTTTTAAAAAATGTTCCAGGATTTAATATCACTTCTGCAACGACTCTGACTCATGTCACTCATCAGGCAGCGCAACTGTCATTACTACTTTCCACTGAATGCAGTGGTCATTCTTACGCCCGGTGCCCACACATAGTTCCAGTCTGAAGCCGCAATTGTTTCTAAAGCATACATTTTCTCGCTCTTCATTTTACCTCCACTTACTATCTTGCCATCACAATTTAGCTTGTAGCTACCAGAGATAATTACGCACAATATCAGACAGTCTCTCCTGCACAATTCATAGAGTTGCACTCAGTTGTGCAAGTTAAAAGGAAAGTGATCAGCCAGCGGCAAGTAGATAGGGGGCCACTGCCACTCTTGTGAACCTGCACGGTTGTCTGCTGCTGACACCGGAGCTGATGATGGTCCAACTTTAATGCTTGCCGCAATGATTTGCTGTGTGGCCATGGCAAATACAAAGTAGAAACCACACAGAGGAAAATGATGCAGGAGCTGATGTTCTTGGCATTTGAGTTTTTCCTTGAATTATTCACCCCAGCAGAGAACAAACAGATCAAAGAAGGGAAATGGTCAATGATGGAGCATTATCAGCTTCACAGTCTAAATGTTTATGATGTTATTTAGCAAAACTTAAACTGCTCTGCCTAATAGTGATTACAGTAGGTGGATACCAGCAGCGTGTGGTGTGTTGATCAGTTTGCAGGATCAGAGGTAAGCCACTGCGGCAGTACTGCGCCCTGCTGATGCATGTTCAAAATACAGAACCTTGATGTTTCCAGATGCAAACAAAGCGGTAACACTGCCTGAAAGCACTTTAAAGTCTGCTGTTTGCTTTTTTTTTTTAACTTTTCCGGTATGATTTTACAGCATTTATTTTCAACTTTTTTACTCAGTCTTCAACTTAACTCTTCAGAGAGAAGTTATCCTAGATTCAGTAATGCTGCCATCCACGATTATTTAGTGAATAATTGTTTAAGTGAGTAACTTGTCGTTTTGCATTAGGTAGGCCGATGATTTTGTGACACTCATACAAATACCAAATCAAACTTTCTTTGTTGTTTTTGCTGTCAGGACTAGCACAGACTTGTAAACCTCACACTGTCATTTATTGTTATAACATCAAGAAGTGATAGGTGTAATTCTCTCTCGTCTGTCCCCTGCAAAGTCCATAAACTAGTTCCAGCATGCCCAAAACTGTGCCGCCCATGAACTCATGCACACCTTTCCGCACCAATATGTCACACTTTTTGGATATGAATCACACAGCTTGTCGGCTTCAAATCAATAAGCTTTGTCCTTTGAGGACCTTAATTCTCCCTTAAAAGACTTCAGGGTGAAAAACTGAAGCACTACATACAGCAATGTCCTGCACTTCAATCAAGAGTTTTTCTAAGAAACTATAGCTGGAGGATGATGGGCAAAAGTAGTGGGAATAATGCAAGTCATACTTGTATGGTATGAGTTATGGGGACTGCCAATCAGTTCCCATAACTCATACGGCGTCAGTACTGCGCCCTGCCAATCAGACCGCGACCTCCAGAGGACACTAGTGAGGGTGAAGAGGCTGAGATGAGAGTCAGCACCACCCTGTCTGAGGCCAAGGCTTCCAAAAAACAAAAATGGTGAACTGAGTTTCTCCCTCAGGTCATGTTCAAGAATGCTTAAGTGTTTTTCCTAAGTGGCAAGATTAGTTGATGTGGAAGACTGAAAGGCGGATGCACACAGTTGTAGAAACTATAGATCGAGTTTAAAGGCATTTTCTAGGAGTGTTTCTATGAACGCTCCTTATTTGTTACAGCGGCAATTAAGGGTTTAATGTGTAAAAATTTTAGTTTAAAACATTCAAAAATAAATTGAATTGAAGTCATCAACAGAATGCAGATAATCAACAATTTTGACGTCATGTAAAAGATGTCTCTGTATTGTGTTGGACAGACATCTACTGAATTTAGTACGCTAACCAGCTAGCTTTGTCTAGTCTCTGCTCCACAAGCTGTTTTATTGTTTAGTCTGATAGAAAAAAGAAAATAGATTGATTGATCTCGGAGGCTGTGTTCAGTCCCAGTCCGGCTGTGTTCACTGGAAGGCTGCTGCTCCACCCCAGGCCTGAAAGTCTCCCCTGCCTGATAATCCAAAGCCACTGTACAGTACTAGCCATGTAAGTACTCACACTACCCTGTAGCTCCAAGCTTTCAGCAGCTTGCAGCTGCATACACAGACAATTAAATCTACATACTTATATACAGTATACATTGTATCCACATATACCTGCAAGTGTGCATATGCATATCCACACACACATATGCATATAGAGTGTAATTGTTGAACACCACACTTGCGGGTAAAAAAAGCAACCTCTGATTCCGGTATCTGATTAGGGCACCTCCCTATGGATGTATTATGGGCACATGTAACCGGGAGGAGAACCTGGGATAGACTCGTGTGCTGATGATGCTGGAGGGATTGTGATCCCAGCTGGCTCAGGAACACCTTAGGATTTCTCAGGAAGAGCTGGAGGACGTGGCTGGGGAGAGGGTCTCTTGGGGTACCTTGCATAGCCCGTTATAGCCCGGATAACCGAATAAATGGCAGGAAATGGATGGATAGCAGCAGTAGTAGTGATAGTAGCAACAATAGTGGGATAGTGGAATAGCAGCAGAAATAATAGTTAGGACAATATTATATTAGGGCAAATTTAGAAATTGTGAATTTATTGATGGTTAAAATGACAGTGAATGAGATATTTTAAGCCACACTAATTTTATTGGCCCATTTCACCTGAACATTCAGCCCATTTTACCAAAAATGCAGACTGAAAACAGATTAAGAGAGGACGATGTGATACTAACAGCTGTGGTTCCCAGACAGTTATACTTTCTTACATTTCTCCAAACAGAAATATTTAAGGGGCTCATTGCGTTTCTTATGAGCCATTCCTGAAAACGCAGTGGAAGTATTTTTCTCAGATTGTGTGCAATAAATATGACATAACTGCTCCATCCTGTGCAAAGGAAGATGATGGCGAGGAAGATAACAGCATTTGCATGTTGTGGCATTTACATTTGGTGATAAATATACTTTTAATATGCTTTGGAACTTCCTACCATTTCCCCAAATTAGATGAAGTAAGCTGAAGGATGTTGAGAGGGGGATACTAGAGAAGGACTCTGTGTGTGTCTGCGGTCCCCCCCTGGTTACCTACACAAGATGGATGGTTTGCACATGACAGCTAAACACCTCGCAGCTACAGCTTTCTACATATGCTGATAGTGATACACTGGTAGCACATCACTATCCTATTACATCCTCACACATTCCCACACAGCCACAGAGGACCACAAAAGGCTGGAAATACTGCTGGGTGATTTTATCTCAAGCACCGGATTGCTCTAAGATGGATGTAAAATATTCTGAGGGTAGTAAAGCCTTGTGAAGGATAATTTAGTGCTGTAGTGCTTAAGTCTAAACCTCGAAACTGATATCTGGAGGGTTGAAAATCTTAAGTTAGATATTGTAGGATTAGTGTGGAGACTGATTGAAGGCTTGGAAACCTGCTGACTCACAAACCTAAATGTGATAATGGATGAGAATATAAAAGACTTAATAAAAACATCACTTCTCAAGTCACAGCAACATGGCAATATTTCTTGATCTTTGTTCCTGTCAAAGAAAATAGTAACAACGTATGATTTCTAATGATTAGACAAGGCAATTTGCAAAGTCTAAAAACATAAAATAAATATATAAATAAAAGATTTTTAGCCACTTAAGGGCAGCAGAAAAAGCTGTAAGCAAACTTGCTAGCAGTTGTTTGTTCACTCATCCAGCAGATATGGATCAACACTGCTATTCATTTTAGAGTTGTGTTTCTGGTCATCTGGTGAATATAAGTTTAATATTTACTGTCCTTTTAGCTCTCTGTTCTGGTGGCCACTAACTGCGGAGAGGAAATCTGTGGCTCTTTAACTGCTGCTCACCAACAAGCCACTAGCTTTATCTGTTTGCTGTTTGGTAGCGTTTGTGACCAAAAATAATGCTATGAAAGCTGTCAGAGTGGAGGTGTCACAATTCTCCAAATGCACAATATAACTTTCAATTTTTTTATATAAACATTTTTTATTTTGCACTTATGTCATTGTTAGACTATCAAGTTTTGATTTGTAAAGATTGACAGATTATTGTTTTTATGCTCAAATAATATTGGTAGAATAACTGATTCTGCCTTTTGATTCAAAACTCATTTTATCAGTTTTTCACTTTCATTCAGGAGACGCTTTTATCCAAAGTGATGTACATCTGAGAGCTGATACAACACAAGCAAGGATCTAGTCAGGAGTCCTAATATTGAAACTTTGACGCACCCGTGAGAGTGAACCAAAACAGTCAAGTCGTGGACTGGAAAACCGAAACAATGGGCCGAAAGATGCTTAAAAAGTTCTGTATAGCTGAGCGGAACTGGAAAGTCGGATTATTCTACTTATGGCTCCTTTCATATAGAGGTAGCCACATGATATGTAGATGAATATGGCTTATAGCCATCAAAAGACTATCAGAATACAAAACATCATACTATAATAGGATGGGAAAGGTTGCTTGAGCATTGCCTTTGGACCCTAAACTCTTAGGCAATACAGCCAAACCAAACCTCATCATCACTTGCTTTATTCTGAAGAACTATTCCTCACACTTCCCCATCTTAAGCCAATTTGTCTGTTATTGAGTCCTCAAAGCAAAACAAGTGATGATCTCTGCAGGGTTTTAAGTTTGTTTCAGGCTGTTTTGCACTCAAATCAACTGGTTTCCGGTTACCGTCTTAAAACAAGACAGATAAAGCGAATCACTGCACTGGTATCAAGAAAATATAAACTTGATTCTAAAATATTCTTGAACAGTTGATTTGTATTGACAACAGGCTGGCAGTCTGGTTCCACACCTCTGAATCACCTCCTACATCTCAGATTTTTTATCAGCAATACAAATAGTGTTTCTAATAAATGATTGAAATGAAATATCAGTCTGACAGGTTGAAATAAAACCAATAATACTGGCATTTTTATTCATTTGTTTTAAGAAAATGGGGATTTTAGGACTCATTTAAAGACAAAGTACCTTGATGAGATGGTGATTTCTTTCTGCAGCGCTCTGATTAGGTACTCCTTATGGAACTTTTTTCCCCAGTGAAATACTTTCCCTTTCATCACTCCTGAAGAATGAAATATTTAAAACCTCACATCTGCCATTTCAGCCAGGCGTGAGACTGAAAGATCAGCTCAATCTACCACGATTACGGCTGGTCCCAGACACTACCTGACTGTGATGGAGGGGCGCGGCGACGAGTGAGGACAGACACGGAGGGAAAGAGAGGGAGCGCGATGATAAGTGAGCTGTAGCATGTGGTAGTAGTGCACTAATCACGGTCTCCGGCTGAAGAAACACACAGGCGCCTCACAGGTTATTGAGAGATAATGGGATTCTCAGGGCAACAGGCACACGGCTTAAGACAGAGATGAAATTTGAGAATAAATAATGCAAAATCTCTTTCTCTTCTGCTGTGCGTGTTGGCGCCTATGTCTGTGTGAGTGTGATTCCACCTAACTGTTCTGTGTGATGAAAAATGAGGAAATACGGCATTAGTCAGTACGGGAACAGAAACTTTCAGAGTTTGAATGCTGATTTTAGATTCATTTCCACCAAATGGCAAAATAATAATCACAGGAGGGGTAACAGTTGCATAAAAAATGTGAGTTTCTGATATTCAATGACACTCATGGCTGCTACTTCTTGATCTGACACTTTTGTAAATATGCATGTGAAGTCTTAATAGGCTAAATATGAATATACAGCGAGAGGAGCCTTGCTTCATTTTTGTCCAACTGCTCAAATGCGGCTCTACTCGAAAATGGTTTAATTTTTTAGATTTATCACCTTGTTGACACCGTGCCATAGACGTCAGGGTTAGTTGTTTGGCAAACATTGATGTCACAGCCCCCTCTACAACCATTTTGCAGCTGCATTGTGCAGGATTGTCATCACTGTGATGAATCAAAGTCTTGTGACAGTGTTGTTATTTCATGAACAGCTGCAGGGGGCAGCTGGAAAAATCACCCACTGTGTGAGCCCTTTATGACCTTATTTTGATATTTACTTTGAGTACATTGCCACTGAGCATACACTGTCTGACGTAAATTGCCCCTGTCCCTCATCTCCTCCTTTCTAGTGATTTGAATCTGGATTCCTGCTAAGCACTTCAGGTCAGATTATTAAGTAACAACCATTCAAGTGGCACAGCTCTGTGACAGCCAACAAAGCATAATTAATCACCTCAGGGGAGAACTCCCTTTCCTTTGTGGAGAAATTTATATAATTTATCTAACAAAACGATAATAGACCTACAGAGGTTTAAATAAAATCTAACAAATTATTTGCCTTCTGAATATCCCCATGTTTGGTACCTGATGCAATCTCAGTTGTGTCTGTGTGGGAATTCCAGACCCACAAAACATCTCACAAGAATGAACATTTGAACTTAAACCATGATCTTTCCATAACCCTACATCAAGTGCTTTTTGTCCCTTAAGGCCTTTACACACCAAGAGTGACACAAATACGTGGCATGAAATTGTGAAAAATTTCAAAGGTGAAATTTCAACCCACCTGATGATTCACATCAAGAGTGACACCATAAATTAAGCTACTAAAAATAAATTGCACCGCAGTAAGAGGATATAATCAACATCAAGTGAAATGAAGAAAAACAACATAACAGCTGAAACTGTATCACAGCTGCTTGATTGACCTGGAGGTAAGATGTATTATACGATTGGTAAACAGTTGCATGTGCATTTGGTTTCCCACAGGAGCGGGGCTGCAGTTTTGCCCAACTGCAAGTTTAAACAAAGACGTTTTCTATATAGTGTTGAAGCTTGATATGGATAACTCATTGTCTGTCCCTCTCCACACCTTGTCTTTGAAATTGTTGTCTCGGTAGTTTTCCTGCCTTTTATCATATAAAACAGGGTTCTGTGAAATGTGTGTTATACAAGTGATCCGCCATGTTGGATGTCTTGGATATGATATCTTCAACAATATCCAGTTTGATGGGTCAGAAATGAAACTTCAGAAAAAAATCTACCTTGGTCCAAATAAATAAAAGCTGCAATATTGTTCATCAAATGTGAAAGCTTGCATTGGCTACATACAGGTTCTAAAGATATAGAGAAGATAGAACACAATGTAATGTAACATAATTAATCAGATGAAAAAAAAAGGTTTCCTTTTCAACATAGACAAGAGCAGCACATAGAACATCTAAGTACAGGAAACGGAATGAGAAAGTTGACCGAGGTTCTGCCGAGTAAAAAGCTTGCTCAACTGTTATTGGAGCACAGAGCAAAAAAAGATGGGTCTTAGGATAGGTCAGTTGAAGAGAAACAATTGTACAAAACCATTCATACAAAACAAATCATTCACAACCATGAACCAGTGCAACTGAATTAACATGAAAAAAGGTTTCAGCTGGAATGAGTCATGACTGAGGAGCTCTCCCTTGAATTCCTGCACTGTATTAACATGCAACACAATGAGTTGGCCACTAATGCTGAGTCTGCCTTCCTGACCTGTGACACACTCGCCTTCCACACACACACACACACACACACACATACACACACACACCCACACACACACACACACACACACACTTCCAGCCAGTCGTTTCCACCAGCGCACCCTGTAAGCTGTCAGTCTTTCCCCACTGCAGTGACCCCTGTCAGGCCCGTGTCACTTTTTGGGCGATGGGGTTATCACACCATCCATACACACTCCAGTTTCCATTTGTTTATTTATTTGTTTGTGTCGCTTCGTTTTCTGGTGTCTGCCGTCATCCTGTCCGTCTCCTACTCTACGCTCCTCACATGCCCTTGCAGTCACGGTCTCATGTCGTGTCTTTTAAACTTACCAGCCACCTCTGACTGCTTTGTTCTGAATGAACACTGAGGTGTTGGATTCCACCTGCCTACAGATCCATTCTCAACTTTAGTGAGTGTGACTGAACTTCATGAAAACTTTTTTATTGACTTTACTTTTCTGAATTTATTTGTTCTTTGCAACCAAAACATCATTTATTTTGAGCATCGAAGGAAATACTACAGAATTAATAAGCAGTAAGTCACGAGAGGCTGTGCTTTAGTGTACTTTCAGAACTGTAAAGAGACACCATTGTGGCTTATGACTTACTGCAGTATGTTACTAAACTGACCTGCTACCCTCTGACTGCATAATTATTCATTTACAGTTGACTACATGTGAAAAGTGTCACTCTTGGTGAAGAGCCCCACAGATAATTATCACAACTCTTCAGCTCCCCTCAGCTCTACAGAGTATCTCATCTTTCAGCTTATTGTTTTGGGTTTACGGGCCACAGCTTGACTATTTTGGTTTACTGCTGCAGCAGGCCAAACTACGTTGTTTGTAACTGCCCTCTAGAACAGCACGTAGGCAGGGCTGGGCTGGCCTAAAATTTACATCACAATATAATTTAAAGCATGGACTGTAATGGCATAGATCACAGTATATTTATTTTTCTTTAAATTTCAATGTAGATTCTTCTGCAGGGTTAAAGCCCAGGTATGACAAGTGAATGGCAGTTATTACTGTTCTCTTAACTGTATTACTTGGACACATTTCACATAGTACAGAGGTATTTTAAGAACTTTTAATGTACAAAACTGGAATACCTTATAGAAAAAAACAGTCATTCCTTATAACCACTGTCGTGTGACATGATTTGCAGATTAGCTTTTTCTAAGCTTGTTGCCTGACATTTGGGACCTAAACTGTGTCCATATAATGGCAGTTGCCCCTGTCTTTTTACTAAATTAAGTTACGGGGACATTTTACCCCCCAAAAAGTCTCTGCTTGGGGGCTGGTGCTGTCCAGTTGTACATGCACTTTGCAGCATGTTATTCCTGCCACCATTTTTGAAAACCTGCAGCGCAAACTAGTTTGTTTTTTTGATAATTGTGCTTCAAAACATGAACATGGAGTTACAGAAGAGAGCATGCAATAGTTGGAAGCCCAGGCCTCCTTGTTGTACAGTCCAGCACAAAAATCATATATAAAAACAGCTGTCATCCTTTCATATATCAATGGACTAATTTGCCAAATCGTTGCTGATCTTTAGGCGGGGATGGAAAACGCAGACAACAAGGGGCTGAAGGATCATCGGTTTAATTCCTTTGTTTTTTTGAAAAGTTTTTTACCCTCACCTTTGTTTAATGAGTCACAAAAAATACATATCACGAACCGAATTCAGATCACATCCTGACTGATGACATCCTCGTCAGCCTGACACTTGATGACTAACATTTGTGTCAATCCAAACTAAGCTATGGTCCATTATTGAAAACAAATGTCAGTCACATCACTGGAGATTATAAGAGAAATATATGGCAGTCATATATGAGGCTTCTCAGGACATTTGAAGCTGAATTTAACAAAGATGCAAAAATGTAAAATCTTAGTCTTATTTTTGCTGCAGCGTAGAACCATTTTCTTCTCTGGGATCATTTACGTTTCATCTATAGATCCACATTCACATGTCTAAGCGTGCTTACCTCTCTCCTTAAATGGTTGTGTGTGGTGTCCATGGGGGTATTATACAGTCAAATGTCAAAGAAAAGAAAAACACCACATTTATATTGTGGTGTTTTTCTTTTCTTTAAGGGCATGTCTTCCCCACAGCCGCCCTTGACTTTGCAGTAGTGAGAGAGTGAGGATTACACTGAAGGCTGCAGGGATCATTAAGCACCAAGTTACAGAGGCAAATGTTTCAGTCTCATGAGCTGCACACTAGAGAGACAGAAAATAGGACCTGGTGATACAATAGGCTTGTATCACGAAGCAAAATCTACTAGTCTGGCTCTCTTTGTGTTACCTTCACTGAACCTAACATCATTGATACTGAATAACCATGGTGTCACGAAGCTGGTTATCAACTCTGTTAACTCTGTGAACATGTTAATTTGCTTAATTACAAGCAATACAATAAGTACTTAATATGGCATGAGATGAAACTGAAATACCGCAAGGAAATTAGATCACTGTGGAAGGAAAAATGTTTTTCACTGAGGTAAAAGCCATTGGTGCACAGTATAATAACACAGTATAGAAAAGAAAAAGAAGCTACAAAATATCAGTATGTTTTCTTAAGAGCGCTCCACTGATTTCACTTTGCACTTCTGTAACATTGTTGAACTCAAGATGGACAATTAAAAAAGGACCGAAACTGATGACATATCGTCTTGCTTATTCCTTGTCAAAACCTGGCACCTACATTACCCACAATGCATCTTGACTGCCAACAGTTTGTCCCAATTCCAATCTGGCCCCTACTCACTCCCTCTACCCACTTTCACTCTGTTTGCACGTTCATGTGGAGGGTCCACCACATTGAGTGTCACTCAAAACCAGCCAGTCTGAAGGGTTTGTAGGTTATAAAGTCCTCCAACAGTGAGTCTGCATTTGATACAGGCTCATAAACCTCACTCCTCTCAGGAGGAGCATCTCTTTTGTGTCCGGGAAGGACAAAATGCCACTGCAGTTAGTTCCCTGCGAGGTGGGGTCATTTCCAAAAGAGTAATAAGTTGCTTTACCTCAAACAGATATTCGATGGACATTTTTTGTGCACACGACAAAATGACGTGACGAATAAACAGAGATGCGGCCGAAGCAGTGTGGGAGCAAGTTTTTATTTATTCAATTAATAATTTCTCCTTTAACGGGTTCACTTTGTTGTGGATGCAATGAGTGCGTCATGTCATTTCCACTAAAAAGATAGCCACGCTGTGAGTTTTCATGGTGACAATCACTGACACCTGCCCACCAGCCTTTCCATGGTAACAATCTGAATGCTTCCAGAGGGCAAACATTTTCAGATGGTGTAAAGGCAGCTGAGCAGTATGATGCAGTTGCTCAGTCAACCATGTTTTTTAGTTTTAACAAAGTCTTAATTATCTCTTAGTCCAGGCCTAAGCCTGGAGGGGATGATATGATTGTTTGTGAGTCTACGTGTGTGTGTGTGTGTGTGTGTGTGTGTGTGTGTGTGTGTGCATATGTGCGTGTGTGACCAATGGACCTGGAGATTGTCTGCAGCTAATTTTGAATATTACTGGACCAAACAGCCTATTTTTTTGTGCACATTCATTACTGCATGCTGAGGGACTAACCACAGACACAAGATGTTTTCGTACACAGAACCATCTGGGAAGTTGTCCATAGAAACTGTTTGGAAAAGGGCAGGCACTTTAAAAAAAAACACTTGGCACGTGATTGGGTGAACCATCCGTCATGTCTAACACGGGCTAATTTCAGCCAATCACATCAACCGAACTGAAGCCAAAGCCGGTTGGGTAAAGAGCGAAAACATCTTTTCTATCAAGAAACCCCAGCTGTGCTGTTCTTTGCTCTTCTTTCAATGAAGAAATACTCTCCAGTTCTGATATAACTGATGTTATCACAGTATCTACGCTATCCTCTTCAGGAACCACCATTGTTTGTTTGAGACAAGTCATTTCCATGGACACTTCTCGCTTTTTGCAACCTAAAACCATACCCGTAGTTTGCCAGTAGTCCCTCCGAAGATGCTGATTAGCTCGCAAGACCTCTGGTGCAGACACAAATGGACAGCTTGGAGCCTGGCAGGATGGATTCATTCGACAGCCATGGCCACAGGCATTACATTCTTGTGAACACGATATCTCAAGAATACCTTGAAGGAATTACTTTAAATGGCACACACATGGTGTGATGGCACAAATGACCACATGGGTTTGAAAATGAACTGATTATATTCAGGTGGTCAAAGGTCACTGTGACCTCATGTCAGTCCCACTCTTGTGAACGCAATATCTCAAGAATGCCTTGAGAGAATTTCTTCAAATTTGGTACAAACATCCACTTGGACTCCAGGATGAACTGACTGGATTTTGGTGGTCAAAGGTCAAAGCCATTGTGACATCATAAAATATAGCTCAAGAATTCATACACTCTTCATGACAGAATCAATCAAAATGTTGATGATTACAAAGAGGTTACATCCAGATATTATTTTGGGGGATGCCTGGCAGAGATCTGCACCAAACTGAGTGCACTCTTGTAGTTTACCTGGAATTTATAGCAAATTAGTCCTACCCAAGATAGTCTAGAATTAAACAGCTTTGTTCAACAGGTGAGTTTAGATACCTATCTGAAGTCTGACTATTAATTTGATCTAAACCATAGTCAAACTCTATCTTTGTGAAACTGGCCCCTGATCCTCTGACACAGCATGGGTTACCATGGTGATCCAACCCGGTTAGAAGAAAGCTTTGTGACACTAGAAAACTTGAGTTAAACCCACAGAGAGCTGCTAACCCTCTAATCTTGCTTCGTGATACAGCCTCTGCATTAATCTGTGCACACATACAGGATAACATGCTGCTATGCTTTGCAGAAACTTCCTTTACACATGAAATAAGTTCACCATGACTTTAAAAGATATATAATTAACACCGCAGGAGTAAACAGAGCACAGAGGCTAATGAGTCTTATTATTTTCTCCCACCGCACAGGGCGTATACTTAACCTGTCCTCTTCCTCTGTACATGAGGTACATAATGCTGACCGGAATACTAATTGTTATGATTTCCCAGCTCTGAAAGACTCTGATAGCAAGCTTTTTTGTGCAGGATGTGAGAGTGCATCAAGAAAAAAGGAGGGTGTATTTTAATCACAGCCTTACAGTGATAATACTGAAAAAAAAAACTGAATGCTGCCACACCTGCTGCAATCATTCTATCTGCGTTAATTGTTCTACTCTTCGATATCACGACACCGCATTCTGCACATTCACAAGACTTTCACATGTGGGGACTCATGCCGGCCTTTTAAACTGCTTAAAATCCAACATACACATTCTCTTGGGCAATTAATTGGTTCCTTTGGGCATGTCATTACACACTCGGCCTAATAGGAGGGAGGGGACATACATGACAGACATGAGACGGTGGATTCCCATACAGATCAGACATGTCTTAATTGTGCTGCTGTCATTTTCTGTGTTCAACTGAGGCAATACGGTGCAGAAAGAAATCCCTGCCAGACAGAGAGTGGGAATTATTCTTCCTCCTTCACAGTTTAACTGAGGAGAAAGATGTTAAACACATCCGGTGACTTTTAACCAAACACCTTTTTAACTCTTTATTGTCCTAATATCTAAGTATGGAAGCCCATTTCCGCCAGTGTGATGAAAAAAAAAGATCCTGTAAGTCATAATGAGAAACTTTCTCCAAATAATGAGTTAGTATCTCAACATTGTGACTCAATATGTCAAAATAATGATCTGGCATCTCAAAATAATGACACAATATGTCAAAATAATGACCTAGTATCTCAAAATAATGAGAAACCTCAAAATTATGAATCAATATGTCAAAATGACAACTTCGTATCTCAAAACAATGACAAACACTATGTCAAAATAATGACAAACATTCTCAAAATCATAACATAGCATCTAAGTCATAACTGAAACTTTAATACTTTCACAAATCTCTTCTTTTAAGAGTAAAATGATCAGATGTTATTTTCATTTCATGCCAATCAAAGACAGCTATCATTTACTCACAATAAGACATTCCATACTGTCACCAAAGATGAGCCAAAGACACCTTTCAATAAAAATAATAATGCATATCAAATGATTTTGCGTCATGATATTGACGTTTTAACCACAGGCTCAGCAGGAGTCTAAACCTACTTGAAGTATTGGACCTGACAGCATATTTAAAGCAAGTAATTACATGGTCAATTCAATTCACACATTCACCAAGTGAGTGAGTGTGACTATGCAGGAGTTTATCCAGACGGGTGGAGTGATTTGAATCTGCATAATGGACAAAGATAGATCTGCAGATATTTGAAGTTTATGAGGGGCATACAGAAATCTGATATATGGCCATATATTTAAATAACATATATAATATTGGTGTCCATATATGTCTTTCACCAATATGTGAACATATACTGGTACATATATCTCTACTTGTATTACATATTTGGAACATATATTTTAAAATATTACAAAAATGGCCCTTTTTATATATGGAACATATATGTGACACATATATGTATATCACATATTAGTTTAGCATCAATGTTGGCATATGAAATAGCAATAAATTGCTTATCATATGTATGTGCCTTTTATGGCATTTGCACACTGTCCTGCTCCATGTTTGCACATTTATTCAGACATAGTATATGTAAAGAACAAATATCTAAACTACATATTCCAACAATTATTTTGGAATATATGCCAATTACAAATATCTAGACTACTTACTTTATCATATATTTTGAAATATATTTCAAAAGCAAATATCTGTTTTACATGTTTGCACGTGTATTTCAGAATATAGGTTTCAAGCAAATATTGCAATTGCATATATGTACATATATCATAAAATATTTTGGCAAATATGTGACATATATGTACATATATGGCCATATATCAGATTTTTCTCCTTAAAAAACAAAACAAAACTCTTTTCTCACCAGGAACCAGGCAGTTGCATCCAAATGAGAACTTTACTTCATGACCACGACCGGCTCAGTCGTGACAACAATCAAGTAAACTCACCGACCACCATTGACCTGACGCCCAGCTGAGACAAACACTGAATCCACATCCACACATTTCCTTCTTAGACAGCAGTTTTAAACCTTTAAACTTTTAAACCTCAGAAACTCATATCCAAGCTCTCTGGATGGAGAGAAAACATTTTTGGTGTTTCTATGTATGTTGATCAATAACCCTTTAAAATGTGCTGTAATTGTCATGGTTGTTTTTTCTTAATTGCACCACCTTTCTCCATCTGCAGAGATACTGTAGCTGCATGGCTCATGAACACAATGTAACCACATTTGATCAGTAGTGGAAGAAGTGCTCAGATCCCTTGCTTATAAACCAAGTATTGATGGAAAAATTCCAGAAATGTCAACTTTGGTCTTATGTACAATGTCCAATCACTCATCAGAGAAGCAACTGTAAAATAAAAACGCGTGTTTTATGTCTCAAATTTAAAAAAAAAAAAAAGTTAATTGCATAAAACGGGCAAAAAGTAATTTAACATGAATCATTATGCAAATATGAATGCAGTTAAACTATCAGCAAGCAACTGCTAAAGGTGGTTAAACCACTATATAGTTCAGTTCTCTCCAACACTGAGTACAAGTAGGCATATGTTAAATATGTGCTTATGCAGTATTGTTAACTTCCACCACTGAATTTGACAGATTACATTAATAAACATGAAAAGAGGCTTCAGAGGTCACCACATTCTGCTCTTCCTATTGCTTTATGGTAAAACATCCCCTGCTCTGCTCCCACTCCATGTAAAACTTGTTAGATCCGCCTCTGTAAATAAGTTCAGTTGCTAGATCGTGACAAGAAAGTGCATTATTTGTGCTCAGAAGTAGCAGATGGGTTCAGCTCTCCCTCCTGAGTCCTGTGACCTCAGGGTATTTATGAAAAATAAAAACGAATCACTCTGCAGCCCTTACTGGCGCCCCATAGCAGACCTTCAGATCTGTGTTCAGATACACAGACCATTTATGTTTGAGTGGAAAACAGCAATAACAACATACAAGCCTGTTGTAGGGAGACTTAAACTCAACATATTTATAAAAAATCTGCAAATAAAATCCACTCCAAATGAGAGATGGTTCAATTTATGGAGAAAATGGATTAGAGAACGTAGTATGGATAAATTATTTGCGCATTACGCAGTCCAAAATTCACATTTTTACGAATGAATTTATCTTATTCACTCGTCGTGTAGTAGAACCTGCTGTCGATCTTTTAATCTGGCGTTTATTTGTTTTTCAAATGACAGATTGGGCAGCGGCCCCTGTAGGGCGATCATTCACCGCATCCAGTTGCGCACGACTTGGTGACATCAATGGGGACGCGAGATCCTGAAAAATGACTCCAGCGTTAGTGTGACGACAGTGACCAGTAAGTATAAATGCTGAGACGGAAAGTTATCCGCTCATACCTCCAGACTTGGCCTTTACAGGTCACCGACCGCTGCGAGAGGCTGAGAGCGACTATCACAACTGCCGGCGGCGCGCAACAGAGACCGGGACAGAGAGGAGAATTTAGATATTTCCCAGGTGAGTCTGAAGCACTTCAGAATTTAATGCATATGTCTATCTTTTGTGGTAGTGGTTCTGCTTTATCATATCTTGCTGGATTATGTGTTATACAAATATATTTCTCTCAATTTGCATATTTTCATTGTGTAAAACAAGTTTAAAATGAAATGGTCACATAATTCCTTTTGCTTCGAAAGCAGACTGACTTCTAGGATTTTTAAAGAACTTCTAACAGATCGGAATTAAAGGATAGAAAATAGTTTTAGGAAAATTCCTCTGAACAAGTTGAAACAGTTTGCACGGGACAAATGATCTCATCCGATTGTTTCACTTTTCTTAAGAGAAAAATAAGACTTTTGGTCTCTATATTGAAACAAAGAACTTCGGAGCTGTACTTACTGCAGTGCAGCCATATGTTTATAATCAACCTCGCTCAGACAATAATTTCACCTCTGAAATATATTTTCTCCCATCGACCATAATCTGTTTCTCCAACAGACGTCCAACTAAATTACCATGAAGTCGACATGCCTGCTCGTCTTGGCTTCTCTCGCGCTCTGCAACTTGGCCATATGTGGAGGACAGGGCATCCCCACTGAGGACGAGACGGACCGAAGGACCATCGACGACATCATCCTACAGAGAGCAGAAAGTCTCCTGTTACGGTCCATTCTCAAAAAGATGCAAGAAGAAGACGGCAGAAACGGTGCGTAAAATATGCGTAATGGACCCTTTTTGCAGGCAACCAAGGAACGATTGATTTGATGCCATAAAGTACTTGCAGATGTTTAATTTTTGTGATTAAATTTAATTTCGTGCTACCATTATATTGATATCGGGGCTGTTTGTCTCATGTTTTAACCTAATCGTCTTCAGCTAAAGTGGCAACATGTTTTAAGCAGTTTGGGACTTTAACGCATTCTTTTGAATATTTTCCAGTTAGATAATTATAAATTGTCATAAAATAGTGGTTGAGACTGTGTATTAAAACTTGAGAAAGACAAACATCTGCTTCCAAATTACTATAATGCAAAGGAAATGAACCAAAACTCATTTGTGCGCTTTTTACGCATGGCAGCTGGGGAAACACATTTTTGAAGTAGAGATACTTTGGACTACTGGAAGTAATCGAAATAATATTTTCCTTTCTCCAGAGGGATCTTCCTATCAGACAGAATGGGTGACAAAACGACAGCATCCCGGTAAAAGATACATCGAAGATCTGGAGAAGCGCCAACATCCAGGCAGGAGAGAAGAAGACGAGGACGAACAGTACTTGGATGTTCAAAAGAGACAACACCCGGGCAAACGCGACGATGAAATGCACTCGTTCATGGATCTCCAGAAAAGGCAGCACCCGGGGAAGCGCACCACGATGGGACACTTTTCTGAAAACCCCGTGATGCTCCTGAGCGAACTTTCAAAGCGACAGCACCCGGGCAAGCGCTACCTGGTGCTGCACAGCAAGCGCCAGCACCCAGGTAAGCGCCACCTGGAGGACGAGGACACAGATGGGGACTGGGATGATGCGGACGCGGATGGAGACGAAGATCTCGCAGAGTTGGAAAAGCGTCAGCACCCGGGAAAGCGGTTTTGGGATAACTCCAGTCCGGATTTAGGCACAAACAGTCCGTGTGATGTTTTGGACCCTACGAGCTGCAGCAAGACCAGTCTGCTGCTCGACTTTTTAGACAACATTAACAAGAGTCACGCCGAGGAGAAGAGACAACACCCCGGCAAAAGGTTTGCGTCAGAGGAGGATTTAGTGGAAGGAGAGTAGGTCAATAAACAGAAGTGTGGTGTGCGTTTACTGCTGTATTGTAAACAAATAAATGTGTACCATAATGAATTATTAAAAATGAAAAAAGAATTCACATCATTTAACCTTTTGTGCCACAGTTTTTCTTTTGCAGACAGTCACTGTGTCATCATCGTAAAAACATTTATCTGCTGTTTGTTTCTTTGGAGAGCTTGTGCATAAATGTACTACAAACTCGCTATAATCACTGTAAATACGGTTTTCACAAGAGTGAGTGCCATATGTTGAACTTTATTAATAATTTATTATTATAGTTATCATTATTTAGTATTTATTCCTTTAATTTGGGTACTTATCCTAAAATCAAGTCCAAGAATGAAAGCATTAGTCTACTGGCTTTCGCGCTGTTGCCTCTGTGAGGCAGCATACGCTTGTCAGTACAGAACATGCTTGAAATGATAAATCAAAGTGGCTCATGTATAGAAAATCCCTTCATTGACTGATTTGTGTTTCATTCTTTTCTACTTATGTAAAATATAATTAATACCACAGCAAATAAAATGTGTCATTGATTATTTTTCTACTCATTACTGCACGAATTAAATTTATTTAACCTGATGTTGTAAATTAAAAGCTGCCTTTGCCTTAAAGTCAACCACCAATGTTTTTGTTGGACAATAAAACGCATTGGTAAAAGTGTATGGTTTGTTTTAGTGACTAACAAACTCTATTAAAGTGTTTATTCAACCCAACTCCAGGTCTAATTGGTGTGTAGTCCAATAAAGCAGTCACTCTGCCGCGGCCTCAAGAATGATTAATCCAGTTCAATAGCAGACAGAGTGTGTCAGGTATCCTCTTCTCAATTTAATTGGGCTCATTCCATCAGAGCCTTGGGAGCAGCTGTCCACAGACTGATCAATATGCAAATTATTCATCAGAGATGGAGACTGAAACACACACACACACACACACACACACACACACACACACACACACACACACACAACTTTCAACTCCAGCGGTATAATGCTCTGGGTACAGGTGGATTGACAAACCATTAGGCAAGAGAAAATGCTCATTATCAAACACACGGTGAACAGTTTCAGATGAATTATATTTTATGCAAAAACTACTTTAGACTCTATGAAATCCCTCAGGGACAGAAGGTAAATATAATTTAGATACATTCTTTGTGGCTTTGGGGATTGTTTTATGTTTAGATCTGTGCATAATTGTCTTAGGCCCCACAAGTTTATGTGAAAAGCATTACAATGAAATGCACACAGCTCAACACACACACACACACACACACATACACACACACTTATGTTTCGCTGTGGATAGTGTAGTTCAGTGGTTTCCAACATTTTGACCTCAGTGTGGAGGGTTTTGAGCAGCTTAACTTTAAACTGATATTTCCTCTTAGAAGAGCCCTGAAAACTTCCAAGGATTTCACAAAACAAAAGCAAAAATGAGAAATAAGTTTACAGTATATAATAGGCTGACAGAATTTTTTTTCATTCTTATGCATTCAATCATCTTGCGACACCTAATATTTGTGGCTATATTGCCAAAACTTTCTAACTCGCAGGTCCTGTCTTAACTGTTTGGTAACCATGGTGATTAGGGTAAATTAGGACCACTATGTCAAGGGTTATGACCTGATTTAGGAGAAAAAACCTATCCTAACTTGAGCAAGGAAAAGTGTTAAATGCAAGCATCCTAGCTTCCTAAAATCTAAAAGTCTCCTAACTTTAGAATAACTGTTAAGCTGTCTTAACTTTCACTTTTCCACCTGTAGCAGCTAAGAGTAGTTTTTGTTAACATTTACAAACAACCGTGTTCACTAACAGTAGCTAATGGTAACGTTCCCTAACAGTAGGTAATAGCAGTGTTTACTAACCGTAGCTAATAGTAGTGTTACCTAACTTGTTTAATTCATATAGCTGTTCTTTTATTGCTTTTACACAGTGGATGCTGGATGCAGCAGAGACTGTGTCTGCTATCTTAGCCCACTCATCTCTTTTATCTCCCAAGTTAGTGAAATTCCCAAAAAGAACATCTCTGGATTTCTCCACAGATGTTACCAAAACTTCAAACTCATCTGTCTTGAAATAACATGCCTATTGTTGTTTTCGTATTTTAGCATATTTCAGTATGTTTAATGAGAAAAAACAACAGTTATGAAGTTGTTTAGCTCGGTTAGATGAGAAAAGTTGCGGCGGTTGCTAGGTAACAAGCATAAAAGTTGATTAGCGATGTTGGATTGAGTATTTCGTACTTCCTAATCTTGGATAAGATAGGATTCTAGTTAGGATTTGGTTCTGTAGTACGACATTGGGAAAAATCCTGTCTTAGACCTTCTGTAATATGGCCTCTAACCCCTTAGATTGAGATAATCCTACCAATTATACTGTAATTTGACTGACATTTGGCTGACTTGCAAGGGAGTCCCCACAAAGGAGCTTTTGGCCCCTATTGTTATTCTTCCTTCTCTCTGGGCATTGTGTATGCACCCTGTAGCTGTCAAGAACCCAACAAGTAAAGTGCACATGGCACGCTACACATAGCATCTTAATTGTGTTTTGCCATAGAGCCTGCAGAAACTGAGCTGGAGGCTAAAACTAAACCATTTCTAAAACTGTTAAGTGAAACTGAAATAAATGAAGGTGTTTTAAACTACATTTTGACACAGGGCCACTCCACTCACCCTGAGCCTCGGGGCTGAGTGATAACACGGGATCCGCCTTAAGGCTCTTATCATTTCAGGTCATATTGTGGTGCAAATCTGCAATTAATTAAATTGTCCCAAACCAACTGACACACAGTGAACCTGAAGGCTCTTTGGCAGCTTCCTGCTCTGCACACCAACTTTGCATTTGCCAACATATATCAAGTGCACTCCATTAGTCATGCCAAGGATCAAATTGAAATCAAATAAATGAGAAGTATATCACATATATCACTGGATCATTTTGTTCACCTGTTGCCAGCGAACCAACTCAGGGGCAATTCTTGATTCTGTATTTTTCAAATACAACTCCTCCCCGGTACATATAGTATGGAGAATATTATTATATTAAGGCGAAGCTGACAGAAGCTACTTCAGCACCACAGACAGTACCTTGGATTTATCAACATGTAGCACAGTGAGGCTGCTGATATTTCAGAGCCATGGTCGGGGCCATGGATTCTAAATTGCACAAAATTCAGTCAGATAAAGGTTCACTAAGACGAATTTCAACTAAACAACATCTCTGCCTCTACACTCTTTCTCCTACTAAGGAATGGAGACGGGAATGGTAGGTTATCAAGGGTGATGCATTTTGGACATTTTGCTAACAAGAGGGACGGCATCTCCCCTCATTCCCCCTAAAATTGCTGTCATATAGGCAGTCATCATCAGGATCTGAACTCTTCTTCATCACTTCAAGAATAGTTAGCCAAGGGAAAAATATCACATTTATTTGGGTCCCAGCACATTCAGGTAACTCTGGAAATGAGAAAGACATTTATAAGAATTTCAAAAAGGATTATGTCTACATTCAACTCAAAATACAGTAGCCTATAATATGATGGGGAAACATCCAACAGGCCTTTGTGATCAGTGTCATGAAAAAGAGATGTGTGCGCATACTTTCACACTTTCTGCATAGGAGCAGAGGAAAAAAGTTTGAGTGCAGGCCAGTGGAAAATGTAAATTAATGTGTGGAAACAGTGTGGAGGGCAGAAAAATGTTTTCAACAGAGATACGGGGCTAATTACACACACGCTAAAAAAATGGACATGGACACATGGAAGAGTATATCCAGAGGGAGGCAGAAATGCAACTCAACCTCAAAGACAAAAAATATTATGAGCAGGCTTGGGGAGTAATGGATTACATGTAATGGGGTTATGCAACCTGAATACAAAAAAGGTAACTGTGTTCCATTACAATTACAGATGAAAAACCATAATCTGATTCCAGATACATTTAGTAAAATGGGGATTATTAGTAGGATTATAATGTTAAACTAAAGAACCATAAACAACCATTAACAGTGCACACACAGTTTTTATTCATTATCCTGGCCTCTAATGAAAAAATGCTTTGCTGGGTGAAAATTTTGCCGTTTTTTGTCTTTAAATCAATCTATCAATCAATCAATCAATCAATAACTTGCACATGAAGGAAGGAACAGCTGGACTAACCTAACAATGAACATTAAACACTCAGAGCTGCAACAATTGATTGATTATTAATCAACTATAAAATTAATCTGCATCTATTTTGATAATCACTTAATCGTTTTGGGTTATTTTTTAATTAAAGTGTCTGATTTCAGCTTCTTAAATTGATTCTTAAATTCTTAAATCCATTTTATGGACCAAACAACTAATCTATTAATTTAAAAAATTTCACAATATTTTATACTGAGGTTATCCAAAAGTAATGGACAGTAATCAATTTACATTACTTTAATATTGTGCTACTTGGATTACCTTACTGACTACGTTTTTAACAGGTAATTAGTAACTGTATTGGAATACATTTTTAAAGTAACTCTCTCCCAACCCTGGTTATGAGGGGCTATCAACAATTCATGGGGGCTACTGCCAACATTAAAGGCCAGTCCTTTGACTTTTTCTATTTTTAAACATTATTCATTGCTTGATAAAATGATAAAATTGATAAAATTCTAACAAGACGCATACATAAACACATGCCCCCACAAAATAAGTAAATATATAAATAAAATAAAACACAACAAGACAAGATTAAAGACAACAAACTCCAATAATTCAGTTAAAAGGGTTTAAGCCCAATTTATTTGGTCTGGTCAAGGAATGGCAGTTCGCGTGTGTTTCGTGTCGTTTGTCCCTGATCGCTCCCCGTACAGACTGGATGCTAATCACATGACCAGGCAGGGCTGCTGCTGCTTCTGCAGCTGGTGTTGTCGAGCTGTCAACTGTCAACCACACAGTTATTATTGGATTAATTTGTAAGTATACACCATCCACCGTGTTAACAAGTCCGCTTGTGTTGGGTTTTGAGAAGTTTCAAGTGATTTATTCTCGTGTTTTGAACAAAGACATTAGAGAAACGAAGGCTAAAGGCGAGACCTGCTGTTAGCATTCTGTAGCTAACGTTACATTATCTGCTGCTCAGTATAACGGCGGCCAGCGTTAGCCAAATAATAGTCAATATAACTTTAGCCGTTGGTCAATTGATATGCAAATATAACACATCAAATAAAAGAGTGCAAATGATTGTAGCCAGTAAAGTAAATACTTATCGTTTAGTTAGGGTTGTTTTTCACTGACTGCGTGGGTTGAAAACAACCTGACTGAATGGGTTTGGCATATAAACTCTTGGCTAACTGTTAACGTTATCTGGTTGAAAAAATGTAGCATTAAAACCTAATTTTGGTCCATTTTATGGTGCACGAGATCAAGAAAACATATATAATGTTGAAGCACCGTAATGACTGTAAAAACATCTATGAGTAATAATTATGCAACTCATGTTAGCCAGACTTTCTTAAAAAGGACATGCTGTTGTTTATGAGTGGGTATAAATCTGAACCTTTGTTACATGATAAGTAGCTACATCTGTTCAGGTGTGATAACTCCAACAATATTGTTGTATAACACCTATTTCACCTTCACTGTACTCTCTAATGTAGTGTGACTGTCAGGTGAAGCTGAAACACTGTTTATTGCCCTGACACTCCATTGTTTTTCTCAATGGCTTTCATTCAGTTTTTGTAACAGTCTGTAACACTCTCCAAACCAGTGATTCCCAAAGTGTTGGCCCACTGGTGGGCGGTGAAGGCCCTGCAGCTCAGCCTTAAGAGGTCATTAAAGATGAATAGATAAAACCTTTTTAAGTGTGAAAAGTAATCAAAACTAATAAAACAAAGCAATGTGATTTAAATGACATGTTATGCTTCATTTATTTGGCCTAGTTTAATAGTCACATTAACAATTAAACGCATCTTCTATTAGTACGATTAGTGTCATATGTTGATGATTAAAGGTTGAGTTGTGATTAAAGGTTTGGTTGGACCAAAAAGATTTTCACATTTCAAAATGGGCTGTGGCATTCTTAAGTTTAACACTTGCTGCTTTAACCTGTAAGTGCGATTGTCACCACTGTTTCATGGGACAACATATCTCTATCGCATGTCTGCAAAAGGTTGTTATTCACTAAATCTGCAACTAAGGACTCTTTTCATAGTCAGTCGATTATTTTCTTGATGAATAGTTATTTGTTTTAAAATGTCAGAAAATGGTGATAAATGAGAATCAGTGCGTCCCAAAGCCTAACATAACATCCTCAAATGTCTTGTTTTACTCATAAACCAAAGCTATTCAATTTACTGTCATAGAGGAGTAAAGAAACTGAAGAATATTAACACGTAAGAAGCTGAAATCAGAGAATTTTGACTTCTTTTCAGGAAAAAAATTACTCAAACTAATGAATCAATTATTAAAAAAATAGTTGACAATAAATGTAATCATTAATAGTTTAATTGTCACAGCTCTACTACTCACTCGAAACAATTCATTCAGGCTTCAAAGCTGTGTTATTGTGTCAGTGAATTGGCCAATGCCACCAAAATGAAAAGCTCAAAATGTTTGTTTTCTTCACCATGACAGTCAACCGTAGGCATGTTTCTTATATATAAATCTCTGTTTTGTTCTACTTTATTTGTTGAAACTATCTGCTAACTGTATCTACTGTACAGGAGTGTCAGTTTAGATGTTTAGATTCAGATTGTAACAGTAGGTGAAACTTTATCAGGAAAAGTCAATACCGCACGATACTGTAGTACACAAAAAAGGATATGCACATTTGTATGTCTATAGTCAATTTGTGTAGAAATGTGTACTGTAAGCAGAACATTGACTTTTTATCTTTCATGTAAGTGAACAGAAAATTTGCCACACAGTGACATCCATGTGATTCCCAGTTCATTACCATCACCTGGTGCATCATTTGCCAAATTAGCGGACATCACAAACATATCAAGTCATAGATATTTATAGAATATACATGTATGATGTGTCTGACAGGTTTTGTTAATTGAATGGATAATTTTGTATTAACTGTGGACAATTGTACTCTTTTGCACACGTGATAAAACATGCAATCTGCTTGAATGAATGAGAAATTCAAATCTGCTGTGAACAACAAACTAATTATTCAGGGTTTTGAACGTATTGCAGTGGAAACAATGATTCTCATTCAAGAATTGAGCCAAAGCGAATTACAAAAATTGTAATCACTTAAAAGTCACAGTGTGTTATTGCAGTGAATGATGCACTGTTAGGTTTTCATAAAGGACCAACTGTGTTTAAAATTCTCAATGTGACTTAGGGCAAGTTAGTAAACATTAAGCCACTGAAGTATCTAGAATTTCATATATTGATTTTGTTAAATATATGCAGCCTCACTCTGCTTTGTCCTGCTCTTCAGTATCCCAGGATCCTCTCTGGCGTGATGGAGCTAATATGGGGTGGGTCACACACCCCATGACATGTGGGCCAAAGCAAGAATCTCGCACCTTGCATTTCTTCTTCAACAGCACAACTGATCGCTGTCATGGCCTCCAGTTACCCACCCCCCTTTGAGGGCACAGGTGAAGTGAAGGAGGGCTTCCTTTGCCCGCTGTGCCTGAAGGACCTTCAGTCATTCTATCAACTCCAAGACCACTATGAAGAGGAGCACTCTGGAGAAGACCGCCACGTTAGGGGACAGCTCAAAAGTGAGTCCTATTAATTCTACTCATGGACTTACACTCACAATGCATTTTGGGTCTTATCATTTTCTAGTGTGAAATAGAGTAGTTCAGCAAAAAGACTGTGGCTAACTTAAAAAGCTGTTTAATGAGCAAAATTTGGATTTGACATCAGGGCACTGCAGTGTTGGACCAGGGGATATTGTTGCCAGGATGAATTGGCAACTTTTCTGCTGCAGCTTTTCAGGGAGGGACAGTGGATGATGTAGGAAACTGATGAGATGTAGTGAGGAAGAATCTTGGTTGGAAACGGAAGCATGCAAGGAGGTTAGCTCTCTGATTTGTATGTAGTTATGCAAATTGATAATGAAACTGAAGATTAGTGAATGTTCTTGTGGACTAGGATTGCACAAGTGATACATACATCAGTTCTCGTATATATAATATCCTCCCTGCATGTGCATCTGCATTGTGTTCTAATTTTCTTTTTGCGCAGGTTTGGTTCAGAAGGCGAAGAAAGCCAAAGACAAGCTGTTGAAAAGGGATGGAGAGGACAGACCGGATACAGGCAGTTATGAGTCCTTCTACTATGGTGGAGTGGACCCTTACATGTGGGAGCCTCAGGATCTGGGTAAGACTAGAAAACTGGACTGTAAATTCCACTCTTCGCCTTTTTGTTTTGTTTGTTCTTTTTTTAAATTCTCTTTTTATAGGTTATAAATCTCACAGGATTTACAATAGATATAGATATAGATATAGATATAGATATCTCAGAGCCTTCTGTAGGACTCAGTTGTAACCAGTGGCAGTAATTTGAAGCAAGTAAGGGCCAACAAATTAAATAAAAACAGACATAATGGAAAATAAAATACAAATACAACACTTAAATAGAACCAGTGTGTTGAGGTGTGCCTTCATGACAATCAAATCAGTATAATAATATCATAAAATAATAAATAATATCAGTCCATTCATCAACTATAGGCATGTCTGGTTTTAACCACTTAATAGTATTTTTTGTTTGCTTTTTCATATAATTTGGATAAAACTAGATAATTATTGATAAGAATGATTGAGAAGGCGTTTAAGCAGCAACCACAGCCAAACTCTTACTCTCGTTCTTTTGTTTCTTTTGTAGGAGCAACCAAAAGTCACCTGGACTTCTTTAAAAAACACCGGGCAGCCAGGATAGACCACTATGTCATTGAAGTCAACAAGCTCATCATCAGACTGGAAAAGGTTTGCTTACAGTAGCAAATCACAACGCAAGAATAATTCACATCTATTTCTTCCTGCTATTGTTGAAATTACACTTAACATGAGCTCATTTGTGCTGTTGTGTTAATTGTCATTTCAGTTGACATCATTTGACAGGACCAACTCAGATGCTGCCAAAATCAGAGGTTCGTCCCCATGTCTGACTCCTGTCTGTGTTTGTAAATATGATTTATTTAGGGTGTAAATTAATGAGTGTTCATCCTCCTTTTCAGCCATTGAGAAGTCTGTGGTTTCATGGGTGAATGACTCGGATGTCCCATTCTGTCCCGACTGTGGAAACAAGTTCAACATCCGTAACAGGCGTCACCACTGTCGCCTCTGTGGGTCCATCATGTGTAGGAGGTGCATGGAGTTTGTCCCCTTACCTTTAGCTCGTACGTATGCACGAAACCCTTTCAAATTAAAATAAATCATCAGATATCTTGTGGAAGTCAGGTTTAGCCATCTCGATGCTGTGAAATATATTTTGTTTGTTCACAGAAAAGCTGATCAGTGGGACACGAGAGGCCCTGTGTGTACCTGGAAGCCCTGTTCAGTCCCAGTCTCCCCCGACAGGAGGTGGTGGTGGCGGCAGTGGGATGGGCTCTAGGAGAGGCAGCATCAGCAGCCTAAGCAGCGTTACCTCCATGCTGGAGGAAAAGGATGACGAGAAGATTCGCTGCTGTCACCACTGTATGGATACACTGCTGAAGAGACAGCAGAAACTGGAAGAAAAGGACCATGTGCCAGATATCGTGAAACTTTATGAGGTAAAATGAAAAAGATCACGACAGATTTCATAATCTGTCTCTTCTTGTGTTCCCAGCGATGGTGTGGTCGATTCTATCTTGACGGGGTTTGTGCAAAGTCTTAAGAGTTAAGAGCACGATTAATTTTACCCAGTATGTTTTGAAGATTAGGGATGTGCTTGAGTTTGAATATATTGCTTGAAAGTTTAATTTTCAACATAATCTGGCGTTTAATCCACACAGTTACACATGTTAACCAAAAATCTAACATTTGAAATGAAACAATCCTCAAAAGTCCTCTGTTGATCCCTTACCCTGGAAATTATCAAGCATTAAATAGTCATGATCAAAATATGCAATCAAAATTAATATGAACAGCTGTTGAAATAACAAATGTTACAATATTCATTAATTGCTGAAGATATAATGGAATTTGTCTTTGCACTTATAGTGCAAACAGTTTAGATGTGAGACTTGGAGAGTCTGGAAATTTTTGGTTTAGGTACCTTTAAAGTTCTTCAAAAGTGCTTGAAAGCTGCACAGATCCCATCTTGAGTTTATACTGTTGTATCCTTCCCGTCATTCAGTATTTTAATTTTGGGGTTTCCTGTTGTTCACTTGCTCCAAACTTGTCTTCCTGTCAGAGGCTGAGGATGTGCATGGAGAAGGTGGATGAAAAGGCTCCAGATTACATCAAAATGGCTGAGTCTCTCAAGTAAGCCCCATTAAAAAGTAGTAATGCATTTCTGACTTGAGAAATAATCTTTGGATCTGTGATTTGAGAGATTGTTGCATTGTGGCTATTTGTTTTCACAGTGCCGGAGAAACCACATACAATCTAGACACTGCTGGTGGACTGAGACTGGAAGTACAGAAATACTATGAACTCATTGACGCACTGAGGTAGATATCAGTCCTAAATGACTGTTTCCAAATTGAAGACTGTTCTGTCATGTTTGTCTTTTTGTTTTTCTTGTTTTTTTAAAAGATGAAGTTGAGTTATGTGTTTTCTTCTCAGTAAGAAGATTTTAACACTAGGAGCAAAAGATGATCCACCACCACGTCCAAAAACCCTCCAGTTGCAGAGAATGATCCGTTATACGGCCACACTATTTGTCCAGGTGAGACTGACTTCAGACAATCCTGAGCATGAAAAAAGACAAAGCCCCACTCAGACAGAATAAATATTAAACAGGGACAAAATATTTCCACCTCACCTAGAACAGTATGTCATGAATTGTGTCAAAAGAGTTTAGATCGCTAATCCACCAAAACCAGCATAAAAGGAATATGGGACTCTCTGTCAGGCCCTGAAGTGAAAAGCAGGAGACTCTTTCCATTTTTTCACAACAGTATAAAGGATAAGAACTGGACATGAAGGAACTCTCCGTCTGAATGACGCAATGCATAGAGATTATGTTCTAAAAGCTGTATGATTATTGAAATTGATTCTGTAATGAAGAATGAGATGTTGTGATTGACGTAATAACAAATGGAAACATGGTTACATGATTGTAACCGATTAGTTGATTATTAATGATTATGAAATGTTGAGTAAGGAGCTGAGTGGCAGGGTGAGGTGACCTTGATCTGATGAATCACTGTAATTTGCCAAAAATTTTGCGAAAAAGAGAAGTTAGATGGAACAAACAGGACACATCTGGTTCCACAGAAGGAGATGGGATTTTGCACAATATATGACCATCTACTCGGCACATAGGCATTGCAAAGGAAAATGATATAAAGGACTGAACAGAGAAGAGAACTGTGTTAGTCCTCGGCTGACTCTCGTGTTTGGAGCATGCAGTTAGATTGCTCACATCAGAGCATTGCAGCTTGGAACTAAAAACTTCAACTCAAGAGACAGAGTGGATGAACATCCAAACATTCCAGAAAAGGAATTCAACTACCTTCAGCTGAAATGAGAGAATCGTGCGAATGAGGATTAATCTTTTCCACCCAGCTGTAGGATTACAATTGGGTAGAAAGGATTTATTTTGTTCATCTTGCCTTCAAGGACTAAGGACTTGTTAGAGACTTTTTGGACTTTTGGACAAAGTCATGAGTTTCAGTAGGAACCAACAGTTCAGCAGCAAAGGAAGGGCTGTATCGGCTGTACAACACTTCCCTCTTTCTCTCCAAATTGGACATTTAAACATCTGGCTTCAGCTCTTTGAGTCAGGCTATGAAATCTAAAATCTATGAAATCACTTTTTACTATTTGTGATGAGAGTATTTGTTATGATTTAATTTTACCAATTAGTTTTGATTCAGTATGAGCTAAATGCTTGCCCTTGCTTAACTTTTGCAATAAATGTATCATTTGCAGTTAAAGAGTAAAGTACAGTACTATAAACTGTACAGGCCATCAAACTTTATTTATTTATTTATTTATTATTCTAGCAACCACACCAAGTGCTCAAATCAATAAGATGGGAGCTGCCGTTAAAGGGCATGGCTTTTGTAGTATTTGGCTCTAGGGTTATTTACTCAAGTGCTTTGCCATAGTAAGCAGGGTAGGCATCCAGATGAAGGCAGTTAGAAGCTAGGTGAATCTACTCGCCACCAGCTTAAATTGACCTATGTTGAAGCCTAATAGGGTAACACCCTTAGGCTAGGGGATCGGACCCTTTAAGCGGAGAGCTTGTCCAGTACCTCCTGTACAGGGGTAACTTTGGATCTAACGTGGCAACAGAGTGACCGACAAGGACAGCCAAGCTGTATCCAGTGAATGGCGCTGAGTAGCCCAGTTAGTCTGCAACTCATGCCTGTCCTGGGGTGCTAGGGGAGGCTTTGAGGACCACACCCTGATCTTGAGATTGGCTCAGCACAACTGGCCAATAAGAAACCACTGAAACCAGAATAAGCTGTAGAAAAACTATATGAGTGGACCCTCTACACCAATGGATCAAGAAAAGGACAAGACCACACAGCCTACTGGGGCTACATTCTCAAGCAAGATGAAAGGAATGGTTCTGGCAGAAAAGCACCAGGAAGATCTCAAGCAGGCGAAGTGACTGCAGTACTGGAAGGGCTCCTAGAATTAGGAGAGCGCAAGATAAAGAGAGCAAGGATAATAACAGATAGTTATTACTGCGCACACGCCCTCAAAGAAGACCTCACCATTTTGTAAGAAAATGGATTTGAGGGTGCCAAAGGCAAAATGGTAGCCCATCAAGACTTGTGCAAGAAAACAGCCGAATTGCGGCTAAAAATGGACCTAGATGTGACACATCAGAAGGCCCACGGGAAAAAGGGAGCTCACTAGATGAGGTGGATTGCTATGTGCAGCAGAGAAGAATCATCTTTGTCGGGATCGAGAAGCTGGACGAGACACCCAGAGGAAGGGTATCTGGAGGAATCTGTGGTGGAAGTGGCGCAGGCCATACACAAAGTGCTGGGCCACACAGGCACCATGGCCACATGCAGGGAATTGGAAAAGCAGCGACTTTGGATTTCAGGAGGCTGAGTTCGCCACGTTCTCAAGGACTGTGAATTATGTGGTTGATACAATGCAGAACGTAGAGAACAGAGGGTGGATGGCCTCATCATAAAGAGCACTGTTACTTGGGGATCAGTATGCATGGATGTAGTTGGTCCTATGGGGGTGATGGGGAAGAAAGGTGAAAAGTACCTTTTGGTGTTAGTGGACTGTATGTCAGGATATGTGATCGTCAAACTAGTGAGAAAAGCTAATAGTAGGAGTGTGGTTAGCATGCTAGATCAAGCGTGCTATCATCTGGGGATACCAGAAGAGTTGCGGATGGACAATGGTACTCATTTTCGCAACTCCTAAGTGGACCAGTGGTGCCAGCAGAATAGAGTAATGAGGGTTTACTCGCCTCCTTACACTCTGCAAGCCAGTTGGGTAGTGGATTGAACCACTGGTTTGGTGAAGAACTGGATTGGGAAGAATGCCAACACCAAGGAATGGAGCACCAAGGCTCTGGAGATTGGGAAAGCCTTGAACAAGAGGCATTGAGCTGACAGTCCTTCCCCTTTTGAGGAAATAAATTGGTGACCCTTTGCATCCAGTTGATAGTTGTGCCATTCAGAGGGATTTATTCAGTCAGAGCAGACATTATTGTAGTGGAGGAAGAAGTCAAGCCAGAAGAGTCAACGTCAACACCAGAAGTGAAAAGGCCCATCAAGCGTCTGCAAAGTCAGAAACACAAGAAGACAGCTGTCTGTAGTCAATACCAGAAATGCACAAGAAATTACTAAAACGAGTAGTGAAGATAGACCATTTTATTCTGAACAAACCTGGTAACATATATGGCACACTATACTTATAATTATCAAATCAAACAATACTGCTAGACTGGCCAAACAAGGATTGAGCGCCTACTGGGCTCTGCTGTTGTACTGGAGGATACTTCTGCGGCAACTGGGAGTACAAATGGAATGCAGACCTGTCAATCCCTGGACAGGTTATGCATCGAGAAGTGATACTAGATGGGATGGAGCTGCAGAGATATTATGACCGCAGAGGATACTGGAACCAGCTGGTACCAACGTGCCCAGAAACACTTCCTTGGATACTAAATGCAGCTCACATACAGTTTAAAGGGAACCAAATTAAAAATGAGGTGGGAACCTAACTATGCTGAGCTTCAACATCTGGTTGGGACCCTGGAAGATTTGGACCAACAGCCCCAAGATATATCGTCAAGTCATCAGGAGGGAGGAAGAGTTAAAGTACTACATAAGCGAGGACCAGCACCAAACTCGGACTATGGATCGTCAATGAGGCTGTCATCTGAGAAGGCCTACTCTCCATTGGTAACTCCAACTATGCGCGCCACCCTTGGGCCCTAACCTCTACCAGGGTCCAACATGGTACAACTTGAACTGTGCAGCAGGCTTGCTGGGCAGTAGAACCAATAAACATCTTCATGGCATGGGAACAGAACCAGACCTCATCTAACCTGACCAGAGTTCTGGAAACAAGTCCAAGGAGAAGGGCTAGAAAGTTGGTTGGTGAATGGAACTATGGAGCTTGGAACTAAAAACTTCAACTCAAGAGACAGAGTAGATGGACAGCCAAACTTTGCAGAAAAGGAATTCAACTACCTTCAGCTGAAATGAGAGAATCGTGTGAATGAGGATTAACCTTTTCCACCCAGCTTTAGGATTATAATTGGATATACAGGATTTCTTTTGTTCTTCCTGTCATCAAGGACTAAGGACTTGTAAGAGACTTTTTGGACTTCAGACAAAGTCATGGGTTTCAGTAGGAACCAACAGTACAGCAGCAAAGGCAGGACTGTATTGGCTGTGTAACACTTCCCTCCTTCTCTCTGAATTGGACATTTAAATATCCGGCCTCAGCTCTTTGAATCAGGTTATAAAATCTGGCACTTTCTACTATTTGTGATGAGAGTATTTATGATTTGATTTAACCAATAATCAGTTTTGATTCAATATGAGCTGTATGCTTGCCCTTGCTTAACTTTTGCAATAAATTTATCATTTGCAGTTAAAGAGTAAAGTTGCGGGCATTGAATTAACACCATCTCTATGGGCAGTGAATGTTAGTATAGTGTATTTAATGTCTTTAATGGTTCATACAGGTTATTCTAGCCAAACAAACTGACCCTTGGGGCCTACTGTACAGCCACTAAACATTATTCTAACAGCCACACCAAGTGCACAGATCAATAAGAAAAGAGCTGCCATTAACGGGCAGCTTAAACTATCCTCTCTTAAAGCCTAATAGGGTAATACCCACAGGCTGAAAGATCAGACCCTTGGGAGGGGCGTAACTCAGGATCTAACTTTAAATTGCCATAACATCCATATGTTTAATCTTAAAAAGAATTCAACAAACCATGGATTTAAAATGTGTATCAGATGTATTTATTTCATAAAGTACATCACTGTAATAATCAAATTTACTGACTGTAATGTTTCTCACCTCCTCATAAGGAACTTATGACTCACTGTGCACTGAGATGCTAGCAAGTTTTTAATTTGAAACAGATATAGGAGGTGGTGAGTTTGTATCAACAGTATAATACAGTAACTTTAAGAGGGCAAACTGGAGCAGATCAAAACAAGGCTTTACATTAAAATACTGTATTCAGTGATGTCGGTTTTCAATGTCGTGAGCCCACAAGACTCATGGATGGTCATTTGAGTAGGTCTCCAATAAAATGTGTGTTTTATTGCAAATTGAAGTGTTAAAATGGTGTGTGATATAAAATGGTTATAATTAAGGTTGTGCTAATTATGGTAATGATGTACTTTAAAACCTTAAACATCAGCAGCAGTAAAATGCAACACACACATTAATGCAGCACTAATAATATAAAACAGGAAATATAATAATAAAACACTGACAGGGACCACTTTACTGCACAATGAGTAATGCTACATTTACTTTTGACACTTTAAGTAAATTTTGCTCTAATACTTAAATAATTTTACCTTTGTACAGTTTATAATGTAGGACTTGTAGTGGAGTATTGTGGGGTTGGTATTCGTACTTATGCTTCAGTAATGAACCTGAATACCCGCAGTCTAACTGCACCTGAAACGCTGTGTTACTGGCTGAGACTTCTCCTTTAAGGTGGTTTTTGTGGGTGTAACCTGTGTGTAACACAGAGTTTAATGGGTTAAGTACGAAAGTGAGCTGGCTAGTTTTATTTTATGAGTCAGTGTTAGCTTTTCATAGTCTGGACCAACACTGTTAAGAGTACAAGCATAGTAACATTACATAAACAGGGACTTTTCATTTATTTTCTGTTGCAGCAATCACAACACACAGCCTTTATATGCAACCTGAGCTAATCTACATGCTTATTTAGTATTTATTTATGTGATTTCAATAATGATTTACTGTTCACAATAAGGGAAAGAATAAGTTGTGTGCCCTGGTTTCACTGAGTTCTTCTGGATTTTAATGCATCAGAGAGGCAGATTACATCAACATCACTGGTATTGACTGTCCACATTTTCCCAGCATGCCTGGACTGAGTAGTTTGTTGAGTTTGCTACCCTATACTCCTAAATAGAAATGTAACTTTCTGTTACTGTTTGTAATGTGCCTGCTCATTGTGGTTTTGGTAATAGCCATTTTTGTGCTGGTTCATAGTTTGAACCATTAGTGAGCAGGCTGTTACATCTCTTGACCACAGCTGTATTTTGAAACAGTGTTTTACAGTTCTTCCTTTGTTGAATATTATCAAAAGGTTGATGTTTCTGAGAGTCGCTTTGTCTCTCATTCCCATTCCCACAGAATTGGGCTACTTTTGAAGTGTTGCTGCAGGATAATTTTACTACAAATACACAACTGTATTTTAAACGAAGTAATTGCTTTATACCTAAATACTGCCAAACTGACTCCAGATCAGCACGTACACACACGTGTTGACACACAGACCTGACAACCCTGCTATACGATATCTTTCCAATCATCACTCTGTTATACAGTACTGTATTTCTGCTTCATATGCCTTCTCCTTTGGTCCTTTCCCTCCCTGAATTGACTTATTCTTTGTGGTTTCCCTGTTTTAGGAGAAGCTGTTAGGACTCATGTCTTTACCCACTAAGGAGAAATATGAAGAGCTGAAAGAAAAGAGGAAACAGGAACAAGAGAAGAGACTCCAACAAGAGAGACTGGTGAGATTGTGTAAAAATACTTCCCTGTTGATGTTTCATACACATAACATACTAAATGTTTATACTTTATATAATTCCCTGCCCAACAGGCAGCTCAGGAGGCCCTGAAGAGGCGTCAGGAGTCTGAGAGAAACCGTCCACCTCCCAGCTCTAACGGAGAGCTGCCGCAGGCCCCTAGAGCTCCACGCATGACCAAAGCCGGTGGCTGGTTGCCCTCCGCAGACTCCACAAATGCACGCAGCGAGCTGGAGGACCCCCTCCTGCAGCAGATCGAGAACATACAGTCATTCCTTCGTCAGGCGCGAGAGGCCCAGAGGACAGACGAGGTGGCCATGTTGGAGGAGAACTTGCGTCAGCTGCAGGACGAATACGACCAGCAGCAGACCAGTCTGGCCATCGCTCTCTCCCAGAAGCTGGCTGAGGAGGAGAGCCTGCAGCAGGGGGAGCTCCATCGTCTGGAAGCCAAGGAAAGGGAGGAGCGTGAGCACTGGGGGCCTGCTGTGGGGTCCAGCCAGCCTCCCATCACCTGGGAGAGGTCTCTGGATATCAGTCCAGCAGGGGGCTTTCAAGAAGAGGAGGACGGTGAAGCAGAGGAGCTGACTCCTAAAGCTGACAGGAGTCCATCCTCTGTTAGAGCATTCCCTGCTCTCACAAGCCAGGAGGAGTCTCCTCCCAGGCTGAGGAGCTTAGGGGGACATGTAACTCCCCCTGGTGGTGACGGACAGAACAGCACCTCCCTTAACCCTTTTGATGAGGAGGACTCTACTCCCATCGAGGAAGATCCATCCAATCCGTTCTTCGAGGACATCAAGCGAGAGCACAAAGAGGTAACCAATGGGAAGAAAGAATACAACCCGTTCGATGAAGATGAAGATGTCGAGGAGGAAAAACAGGCTGAGAACGTACCTGGCAACCCCTTTGAGGAGGAGGACGATACTGATGCAGGTAACCCTTTCCTTGAGGCCTCTGGAAATTCTCCAGAAGTCTCCAACAACCCCTTCGATGGGGACGATGATGACGAGGTTTTGCCTGATGTGGACATGATAGAGGAGGAGCTGCTGCTGCAGCAGATTGACAACATTAGGGCCTACATTTTTGACGCCAAGCTCAGTGGCCGTCTCGACGAAGTGGAGCTCCTGTCAGAGAACCTCAGAGAGCTACAGCACACCCTACAGGAGCAGAAGAAGAAGAAGCACTGACACCTTTATCTCAACCCCACCCTGATTATCCGCTACTTACCAAGTCCTGCGAGGCTAGCTCATTTTACGTGACTTATGAGCCCACTGCTTTTAGTTTGGGTGAGGTCTCCTGCACCACAAAAACATTAGGTTAGTCTCAAAATTAAACATGTACTTGAGCTCAATAGCCTGGGGTGGCTCCCTTTATTTCCAGACATCTTTCTAAACCACTTATCCTGCACAGGGTCAAAGAGGGCTGGTGCCTATCCCAGCATGCACAGTTTTTAAACACTGCAAGTGAAAATTCATTTGCACAGGCATGTTGCTGAAGATATTAACCCTGTTGTATCATCTCAAACATGAACAATAGAAAATTTAAAAAAGTGCCACTTAAATTATTTTTTAATGGGACAGTCAGGTGGTTGTTTGAGTTGAGTGTGGCTGTGGGTCTTCTTGAAGTCAAGACGTGATTTGGCTCTCTGGCAGAGCCTATGAACAGTGTTGGGAATAACACATTACAAAGTAACTAGTAACAAGAGATGTAACAAAGTTTTTTCAAATTAATAAGGCAATTACAATTGTTGAAATTTAAATGGGTCCATTACTTGTTACTTTTGTCTCACCTGGAAACAGTGGACAACTGCAGTGGACAGCAGCGTGAGCTTATGTTTCACCATAGTTTAAGACTGTTTATCACATATTAACTACTGTAGCAGTAGTAGCGCTTGTTTACCATATATGTCCAAAACTGCCTGAAGTCTTCTTCTGCCAAGTCATGTATAGTCCAAGTCAATAAAAGTGTAATTTACAGGTAGGAATACTTGTTGTTGCTGCCCTCTGGTGATAAAGAGTATTAATAGCTCCTCTGAGTGACAATGGTTACAATGATGAATACAATCTGAGAGTTCTCACTAAAATAACTACACTGAAATAATGTAGTTGTGTGCATTAACAAGACAGCAAATATTAAAAGTAATGCAAAAGTTATTTTCTCTAATAACTACTTTTACATGGTAATAACTGTCACTAATTACTAAATTTCCATAACTTGCACAACACTCAGAATGTAATCAAAGCTAACGGTGAACAAATGGGAGTCATGACAGCAGTTGATGCACTTTTTTCAAAAATCAATGGTTAAATAATAAATAAGTTAAAAGAGTACTTCTTCAATTTACCAATACACTCCTATAACATAGTTTGTCTCATGATGCAGTTTAAAAAAAAAAAGAAAATTATTATTATTCCTGCAGAACCAGTTATCTTTTTTATTTCACACATTCTTCCTCGTCAAAACCTGCCACCTACATTAGCCACAGTGCACCTCGGTGTCTGACAGTTCGGCTGGAGATTTGGATGTCTTATGCTAGTATAGTTGCAGTATACGCTCTACACAATTATTATTATCAGTTACAGTGACTTCAGTAATGCTGTGAAACCTGAATACCACTGCAGCCCTTTATGCTAGTAGCCGCTAATGTAGCTTTGAGCCACTAGTTTGAAGCGGGATACGGAATTCTGGCGAGTTCACTTCTTTCTAGCTCCACACATCCAGATTTTTTTTTTCCAAACTTGCAGTCTGTAGCCCCAGCTGTTGCTGACTCAAGTGTCATCACTTGAGGAAATGCATCAGATTTTTCATGCAGCTCCCTGTGGGGCAACAAAAGGCTTTGAACAACTTTTGTCAAATCCACAAAACCTGTAAACAGACTTTGATGTGTGAAATTGGTGGCGTACCCCTTTAATTAAATTGAATTCCTTATAAAAGACATCCTTTCTTTGTACCTACAACTTTGGTTTATTTTTATATTTTTATTTATTATGTTTTTATTTGTAATTGAAATTCCTGCTGTTCGTTGAACTAATGCCCAAGAACCAAACCACATGCTTCAGCTCTAACTGGGCCACAAACCACACTCAGACAAGATAACCATCTGATGATTTAATGAGAAACAAATTAGACTTTTTATGACCATATTTGGGCAGCCTGGTGTTTGAAGGAAACTGATCATTCAGTAGATATATTACACAATGAAGTTTAATCAGAGGCTTAATTTACTAATTAAGTCACAGGGCTTGCACCAGTTGTTGCAGATTGTGTCATAGATTTATGAGGGAAACTAAAGGCACATTACACAAAATCAAGCCATTCTTGTTGCTCCTGTTATGCAACTGTCACTCAGCTTTTAATCTTTAATCATAGTGTTAATAACCAGGTCTGCGATCAAAGTATTTGTTCTAACAGCTGTTTATTTCTGTTTCAGTGAATGTTGCTTTTTCTGTACAACATGGAAATGTTAACATTTTCTGTCTGTCTGCATGGTTTAGATTCAAGTTTAACTAAAGTCAATTCGGTTAATTAATTTTTTTTCTGCATCTTGTCTATATGATGTTGATCTTGGCATGGTTGCATTTAAGAGCAGTTTTTTTTTTTTTTTTCTCAAAGCATCTTAAATGCCACAGTGAGCCAAGCGAACAGAATATTTCCATGTCCTCCTATGTGGCCCCTAAAGGTTGTGATCTTATCGTTTACAGTGGCACTACTGATCCAACTGAGCACTTGGGTTGCATGATTCACGTGTCTGTGTTTCTCTGAATAGCTGTTTGACGCTGGTCTGTCTTACCGAGCTCGTGGCCAAGCTTGTCTTCCTGCTTTCAGAAAGTCTTTCAACACATCACAACTGTTCCATGCTGTCAGACAAGATCTGTATCTAAAGCATGTTATCTGTTCAGTAGTTTGATCTAAGAAGTCCATCCAGCCGATACTCACCATGAACATACTAAACACTATTTGCCAAAGCACACTGTAGGCAACTAAGTCGACAAATAACATCAGTGCATACACAAGATCAATTCATAGGTCAAAGCAACATTTTAGACATAAGGGTTTTCTTTGTCAGATAAATTAACACTACATGAATGCCAGCAAGTATTATCACTCACAGTGCTGCTAAGTCCTTACATGGATTTGTTGTAGTGCTCTCCTGTCCGCCAGAATGTCCATATTTCTTTTCATTAGACATTAACAGTGTTTTTGTGCTCATCTGTGATGTCCACAGAAGACTTTAAGCAAAACATGTGACACTGTAAATGTTTTGTGACAGTGTGAATAACTCGAGGAGCTTCTTTAATGTGTGTTAGCAGTTGATTTTAGCAACACCTCTGCATTAAAAACAGTTGCAACATTTTGGACGCACAGACATCAGTTTATTAACATTAGAAAATTCCATTTCATCACCAATAAAAAAAAAAGCTGTATGTAAGATGTTTGTATTTCTCGTTCTTGTGATAAATATTGTGACTATTCTTACTTAGATTTGATGTTCCTGATGTTTAAATAGAGCGACAGTGACACGGGCAAATCGTTTTTTATTTGAATGTTTGTATTGTGATATTGACACTGTGCTGGATGTGGAGATTCTTAAACCAATGTGAGTCCAAGTCCAAGACCAAAGAGTTGACTGCCCAAACAAAGTCATGTGTCGGGAGGTTCCTCCTGTTGATAGTAGCCTGGAAGGTTTCAGTCCAGCCAGTGACTATCTCACATTGCACACAGGATCCAAGGATCCATTTAGTTACACATATTTACATCAAAATATGCAATATAGTAGTCCTTTTATGAAATTGTACAAAATCAAATGCAACATCACAATGCCATAATATTGTCCAGTTTCTCTCTCCCCAGCTTCTCACTCTTGTGATGCTGCCATCTGGGCACGATATTTGCCCGTCATCTCCTTGGGCAGCGGCGTGGTGCCAGGACATGGCACCTGGCCCTCCACCTCGCAGATACACTCCCTCAGACAGTACTTCTTTGGCCCAAAGTTGGCAGGGTTGGAGGCCTGCATCTTGGCTCGAGCCTCAGCTTGTAATACCTCTCTGTACACAAGAAAAAAATAAATAAATACATTTTTAGATCATTATAGAAGACCTCAAAATACACATGCATAGTCAATAGTATCTAATATTTGATATATTTAAGATCGCCCAGACCTATTTACAAATAAATTGAGTCATATCAGTGTCATCAAATACTTAAAGGGCCAGTGTGTAGGAGTTAGTGGCATCTAGCTGTGAGCTTGTAGACTGCAAAAGCCTTGAATCACCCTCCCCCTCTAAGCTTTTCGGAGAACCTATGGAAACTATATACATAACTCGCACAAAATACCAAAAGCCGTATCTAGAGCCAGGTTTTGCTTTTGTCCATTCTGAGCTACTGTAGAAACATGGAAGTGCCACATGGCAGTCTCTGTAGATATAAACAGCTCATTCCAAGGTAACAAAAACACAATGATTATTTTCAGGTGATTATACATTAAAGAATAAAATATATTCAATTCTTCTAATATATCTGCACAAATTTTACACACTGGACCTTTAACTTAATAACTCTGAATATCTTACTCTGATTTTCCCAAAATCTTCTTAACATGTTGTGAAATGTGTTTGTGGTCCTTCCCTTCCACATCCACCAGAACCTGCTCCCCATCGTCTGCAAAAGAGACAGAAGAGATCAGCTAAACCTAGACACAATGAATAATAACAGTAATAACAATAATGCACTTCAAACAGTGTAAAGATAGGTACCCAAGTAGAACTTCAAGAACGGTGACGGTGTAATATTTTTGAACATCATTATTTGGACCCACGGGTTTTTGTACTGAATCTGAGGAATATTGAAGAACACAAACTTTCTGCAAAACAAAGAGAGAAAGTACAACATTTAAGACCTGCAACACAAAACCAACAGTCTGATTTTTTTTAAAGTGTTTTTATCCACAACTTAAAGATATTCCGTTTGCTGTCATTGAGGAAACTATAGAAAAAAGAAATATTCACATTCGAGAAGCTGAAATCAGAGAATTTTTTTTTTCTGAAAAAATGAATCAAATCGATCAAGCAGTTATTAAAACAGCTGGAAATTAAGTTAATAGTTGACAACTAATCGATTAATTATTGCAGCCAGTCAATAGAAAATGAATAATTATTTTGATAACTGATTAAATGTTTATGACGAAAATTGTCTGCTTCCAGTTTCTCTAATCTGAAACTTTAATGTATTTGTATTTGTATTTTATAAGAGAACCTGAATGTGTTTTGATTTTGGACGCCGACCTGGGCTCTAGTAAACTGTAAAGAGCTTTTTTTCCCCCCACTATTGTCTGGCATTTTGTAGACCAAACAATTAACTGATCAATTTATCAATCAAGACGATGATCAGCACAATGGATGATGGAAATAATCATGAATGACAACCCTCACGACAGCACTGACACTTAAGTCTATGCCACTTTTTTTTATAGCATTAGCGATGTAGTTAAATGTTTTCTATGTAATATCATAAATACAGAATATAGCATGCACACGGTCTCCACCTGTTTTGGGACATATTTGCAGTGTTTTAACAGGAAATGTCGGCTGGCTGTAGTTAGCTCTGACCTTGCTCCGTCGCTCAGCTCTCCATGCGTGTTGTAATTGACCGTCATGATCTTCACTCTGTTTTTAAAGATGATGTCGCCCTTCTGGAGGTACTCCAGAGTCCTCCTGATCGGAAACCTTCCTTTCATAGGCATTTTAAAGTCCTTTTTTATTTACAAAATATCATTTGAAAGCAGCCTGCTCCTGCTCGTGTCGCACAACCACACGGAGGCGCGTTTTGATGACGTCAGAGTCGGTACCCGAACGACCGAGCGGCAAGTAGAGAGCAGTGTCTAAAACTCATTAGAGAGTAGTACGCAAATCTTGTATAAAATAAAGAGGTGTCACTTTTACATAGAATATAACTGTAAAGCAAGTTCTGGAAAGTATTAAACTATTAATTATTCTTGTAATTTTTTGTGGTTTAAGCAAATATTTTCTGTTGTATGTATTCCAAAAAAGTTGGATCGATATACTGAACTTTCTGTAAAGATCACACGTCAAATGGTCGTGCTATATGGTAATGATATTTTTATTTCTTAATAATTACTTAACGGAGAAAGAATTGAATAAAAAAAGAATAAAATTGGGAAAGCATTGGATAATTTTACTCATTTATTAATCTCCCACCCTTTGTATATTTGTTTCGTTCTTTTTTCATCCTCTTTTGTATTATTTCATTTTTACTGAATGCCAATCCCTTTACTGAGTGTTATTTTAAGGTTCTTTTTTAAAATTAATAACTGGCACTTAATTTCCTCTTTTTTCTCCTAAAAGTTATTTATAAGGTTGACCAGTGTAATACTGTGAACACGTGTGGAAAACAGACAGATTGTTAGAGGGGGATCCTGACTGACAAAGTTAGAATTTCACATTCAGAAAGAATTTAATGAACTTTACAGCTTTTCTGTTTCCTGGATTTTTGACGGAGGTAAAATATAAGTGTCTACATTTGTGGGAAAAGACATCACATCTTATGAATGAAGGAGAGGAGCCTCTGATACATGGTTTTCCACATCTTTATGAGGTCTATAGATTCAGCTTCAAAATGTCAAGTTACATTTATCTCTGACATCAGGAAAATTTGGAGACAACTTAATCACAGACTTAGCATCTATGTTTTTAAAGGGAGATCTCTTTCTTTCAACTGGATGAGAAAAAGCTGGTGCAATGTTGTACATGTTACCAAAGCTTTATTAAAGGTGAAGTAAGCAATTATGGAGAAAGACAGTTAAACAATGAGACTCAAACCCAAAGTGTCCGTAACGGACGACCTGGGAATGAGACTGCAGAATCGGTTACTCCACCTTTAATTTGACAGGGGATTCTGGCTAAATCACACTTCTCTTCAGCTGTAATATCAGTTACTGGGTAACAACGGACAGAAACACTCTCTTCTTGTTCTGTTCAGTATGCACAGACGGACTCAGTCATGTCATATTTCATACTTGTTTATTTCTTTTATAATGTGTGGCTTCAGAGAAGCCAGCCTCAGACTGGAATGCTGATACAGGAGCTCAGTCGTTAATACATCTGTTTTATATCGTCATCGGTGTGAGGTAGAAATGTAGGGTTGTGACAAACTTGAGTAAAACATGAATGTTGTCTGAATTCCTCATTCTCAATGTTTGAAGAAATTTTACATGAGCAGAAAAACAAAAGTACATTTACAGAGTATAAAATTTTAACCATAGGATACTCAATCCACAAAGCTGAAAAAAAA